>WNWK01022260.1:0-32829 GCA_009830355.1 Cherax destructor
CCCGAGGAACCCCACCGAGGGGGATGAACCCCGGCACACTTCCCCCTACCTAGAAACCGTAATGCCAGAGGGTAGGACCCCAGAGCCTACAAACAGGACGGGGAAAAGGGTAAAGGAAAATGGGAGGATGAGATAGGGAAGGGGGGATTGGGAGATAATAAGGTTCGGTCTGAGAAAGTGAGACCAAAAGGTCTAATTCCTCAGACCAAGAGCCTTTTCACAACGCCAAAAAGCCTCCTTTCAAGAGGTCAAAATGAACATCCTAGGATGCTCTTAGCACTTCCATAATTCGAAATATACAAAAATAGCTTAATATACCAAACACCACAGATCGTGTCACTGAAAGAAATATCCTCATTGGTGTCAATATGCTCAGGCAAGCCCACTCAGACCCCTGCACAGAAGACCTCCAAACTTTCCTCAGCACTGGTGAACATCCCTCCAGATGGATCGTAAAACTGTAACTGACCAGATACATGATCTATGTCAAGTAAAGCAACACTCCGCTCCATGAAATATTACCCAATTCCAAACAACTATCCCTCCCTTTCCCTCCATAAAGACTTCATAAATCACAACCAAAGCTTCGCCTTGAAGTTAGGAAAGAAGCTATACTGACGACTTAGTCAGTATAGCTTCCGCCTGAACAAAATAATGGAAAAATAAATAAATGAATGACTCGAGGAATAATAATGAAGATAATTTTCTAAGAATTTTAATTAAAATTAACAAAATAAAAATTGGCCGCTTCTGGTTCCAGTATGATGTTGGGACAGGAGTATCTTATGCCCAGGATGGTCTTCTGATGTTTTGAGGAAATGGTGTTGGCTATCCTGGGAGGCGGTGTTAGTCCAATGTTCTGAAAATCCTGTCACCACTTGGTTGTAACACCACAATTCAGATTTCAGAAGTGAGTAGTCGTAATGTCCTACTAAGTCCTGTACACAGGGATCTTGATCCAATTACTAGTGTCTACCCTGGTTGACCAGGCCAGCAGCAGACAATGTACTAGTGTCTACCCTGGTTGACCAGGCCAGCAGCAGACAATGTACTAGTGTCTACCCTGGTTGACCAGGCCAGCAGCAGACAATGTACTAGCGTCTACCCTGGTTGACCAGGCCAGCAGCAGACAATGTACTAGCGTCTATCCTGGTTGACCAGGCCAGCAGCAGAAAATGTACTAGCGTCTATCCTGGTTGACCAGGCCACCAGCAGACAATGTACTAGCGTCTACCCTGGTTGACCAGGCCAGCAGCAATGTACTAGTGTCTACCCTGGTTGACCAGGCCAGCAGCAGACAATGTACTAGCGTCTACCCTGGTTGACCAGGCCAGCAGCAGACAATGTACTAGTGTCTACCCTGGTTGACCAGGCCAGCAGCAGACAATGTACTAGTGTCTACCCTGGTTGACCAGGCCAGCAGCAGACAATGTACTAGCGTCTACCCTGGTTGACCAGGAAAGCAGCAGACAATGTACTAGCGTCTATCCTGGTTGACCAGGCCAGCAGCAGACAATGTACTAGCGTCTATCCTGGTTGACCAGGCCACCAGCAGACAATGTACTAGCGTCTACCCTGGTTGACCAGGCCAGCAGCAATGTACTAGTGTCTACCCTGGTTGACCAGGCCAGCAGCAGACAATGTACTAGCGTCTACCCTGGTTGACCAGGCCAGCAGCAGACAATGTACTAGTGTCTACCCTGGTTGACCAGGCCAGCAGCAGACAATGTACTAGTGTCTACCCTGGTTGACCAGGCCAGCAGCAGACAATGTACTAGCGTCTACCCTGGTTGACCAGGCCAGCAGCAGACAATGTACTAGCGTCTACCCTGGTTGACCAGGCCAGCAGCAGACAATGTACTAGCGTCTATCCTGGTTGACCAGGCCACCAGCAGACAATGTACTAGCGTCTACCCTGGTTGACCAGGCCAGCAGCAATGTACTAGTGTCTACCCTGGTTGACCAGGCCAGCAGCAGACAATGTACTAGCGTCTACCCTGGTTGACCAGGCCAGCAGCAGACAATGTACTAGCGTCTACCCTGGTTGACCAGGCCAGCAGCAGACAATGTACTAGCGTCTACCCTGGTTGACCAGGCCAGCAGCAGACAATGTACTAGCGTCTACCCTGGTTGACCAGGCCAGCAGCAGACAATGTACTAGCGTCTACCCTGGTTGACCAGGCCAGCAGCAATGTACTAGCGTCTACCTGGTTGACCAGGCCAGCAGCAATGTACTAGCGTCTATCCTGGTTGACCAGGCCAGCAGACAATGTACTAGGTCTACCCTGGTTGACCAGGCCAGCAGCAATGTACTAGGTCTACCCTGGTTGACCAGGCCAGCAGCAGACAATGTACTAGTGTCTACCCTGGTTGACCAGGCCAGCAGCAGACAATGTACTAGGTCTACCCTGGTTGACCAGGCCAGCAGCAGACAATGTACTAGCGTCTACCCTGGTTGACCAGGCCAGCAGCAGACAATGTACTAGCGTCTACCCTGGTTGACCAGGCCAGCAGCAGACAATGTACTAGCGTCTATCCTGGTTGACCAGGCCACCAGCAGACAATGTACTAGCGTCTACCCTGGTTGACCAGGCCAGCAGCAATGTACTAGTGTCTACCCTGGTTGACCAGGCCAGCAGCAGACAATGTACTAGCGTCTACCCTGGTTGACCAGGCCAGCAGCAGACAATGTACTAGCGTCTACCCTGGTTGACCAGGCCAGCAGCAGACAATGTACTAGGTCTACCCTGGTTGACCAGGCCAGCAGCAGACAATGTACTAGTGTCTACCCTGGTTGACCAGGCCAGCAGCAGACAATGTACTAGTGTATACCCTGGTTGACCAGGCCAGCAGCAGACAATGTACTAGCGTCTACCCTGGTTGACCAGGCCAGCAGCAGACAATGTACTAGCGTCTACCCTGGTTGACCAGGCCAGCAGCAGACAATGTACTAGCGTCTACCCTGGTTGACCAGGTTAGCAGCAGACAATGTACTAGCATCTACCCTGGTTGACCAAGCCAGCAGCAGACAATGTACTAGCGTCTACCCTGGTTGACCAGGCCAGCAGCAGAGCTGATAGTAAAGAAAATAACACTGGTTACATAACAGTTAGTTAAGTATAACATTGAAGAAAGACAAAGGTTGATATTCAACTTCAAAGTCATTACTGGTAACCAGAAAAATCAGAAACAATGAACAGAAATACTCGTGGTAGATCACCTTACCTGATCAGGAGGAGAGTGGAGGTGAAGTGACTCCAAACTTCAACCTACACCAGGTAAGGTTAATACTACCAGGAGTAGAAATTAAAGAAAATCAGACCCCAGGAACTGTGTTTAGCCTCAGCCCGCTAGATGATAGTGCGAACAGTAACACGCTAATGGTTACTGGGTGTCTATACAACCATACCCCACTTACAGTAAGAATAACTTTTACGAGGTAAGATTGTCCAACACTTACACATGCAAATAAAATAGATACGATACAAATAGACGGATCACCACTTCAGGGAACCTATTAGTAGAATATACAGTAAAGCAACCAACAAAAATTAATCATGAATCCCTGTGTAATATGCAACCAAACAAGCAAACGTTCCTCTGCATGGATTACATGCATCTTTTGTGGTAAATGCTGCCACGCCCCTTGTGTAGGCATTCAAGACTCTACCACCCGAGATATTAAACAAGGGAAGTGTTTTTGGGTATGTCCAAATGAGACCGAACTGTGGAATAAAACCACATCGATATTAAAAGATGACAACACCAAATCGGACTTCATAAAAAACATGACAGCTTTCTATAACAGTTGGGACAGTAAAAAATCAGGGCCAGATGGTGCTACCGCCCCTGGTACAGATGTTGAAATGATACCCAATATATTTAAGAATGGATAAATAAATGATGGTGACCTGAAGAGGGACAGTAGCTCTAGTGAAATAAATGACGGGGAAACAGGTGTAGACAAGAACACACACAAAACAGTGGTACAAACTAGCAATACCACGGTAGATAGTAAACAAGGGGATGCCCAGGGAAATACTGAAGATAAATTACCGGAAACAGTTGAAGGCTCCATTGTTAGCAATAGTAACGAAGACAGACATGAGACAGAAACACTCCCACCAATGGGGAACACAGTCACAAAAAAACAGGGCAAACGGAAACCAGGCCTATGTGAATATTATGCACTTGGTATCTGCAGGCATGGAAAATATGGGAAATCAGATGGGACATGCAATTATGATCACCCCAGAAAATGCCGTTCCCATATGAAAACAGGCAAATGCAACCTCCCGTCCTGTAAGTTTTTCCACCCTGAAATGTGCCACACATCAATTCAGGAAAGACAGTGCTATAACTTATATTGCCAGGCATACCACCTAAAGGGTACGAGGCGACACAGAACATCCAGACCATGGCAAAATCAGGGTAGCCACAGCCACTCCGGACAGAGAGGTTTTTTAGTGCCAGGAAGGAAAAAAAAGCTGGCAGGAAATGACAGAAATTGTACACCAACTGCAATCATTTCTGGAGTGGAATCACAGTCAGTGGCCTCCACTCCATTACAACAGATATAAGAGCCAGGAAAAAGACCCCCCCCCCAAACCACCAATCCAACTACATTCATCTTTGCTAATATACAGGGTCTAAAGCCAGCAACAAACAACAACGTACCTTACATTCGTGGACTGCTTACAGAGTCAAATGCTATGTTTGCGGCTTTCACAGAGACCCACATAAGAGATCACTTGGACAATGAAATATGGATCCCGGGCTACAACTTATACAGGTGTGACAGAGTGAACAGGCAAAAAGGGGGGGTTAGCCTGTATATCACAGAGTCACTTATATGTTCAGAACTACTAAATGCCTCAAATGATGTAGTTTAAGTATTAGCAATAAAGGTCGAGAATCAAAACCTGGTCATCGTGGTTGTCTACAAGCCCCCGGATGCAACGTCCCAACAATTCCAGGAACAGCTTCTGAAAATTGACCACTGTCTGGAAAATCTTCCAGCTCCTGCCCCCAACATCTTGCTACTGGGGGATTTCAACCTCAGGCACCTAAAATGGAGGAACATTGCAAACAACGTGGTAGCAGAGATAACACCAGGAGGCAGCTCAGATGAAAATTCACACATGCATGAACTTTTAAATCTCTGCACCAAGTTCACCTTAAACCAGCAAATAGTAGAGCCCACAAGATTAGAGAATACGCTGGACCTCATCTTCACCAACAATGATGATCTGATACGAAATGTCATCATATCAAAAACAATATACTCAGATCACAACATAATAGAGGTCCAGACATGCATGCGGGGAGCCCCAGATCAACAAAATGTGATCAGCCGTGAGGGAGCTTTCTCCAAATTCAACTTCAATAACAAAAACATAAGGTGGGACCAAGTAAACCAAGTCCTAAATGATATAAACTGGGAAGATTGCCTAAGCATCACGGATCCCAACCTATGTCTAGAACAAATTAACTCTGTGGTACTTGAGGTTTGCTCAAGGCAAATTCCCTTAAGGAAAAGGAGAAGATGCAAATTGGAAAGAGAGAGGCGCTCCCTATACAGGCGAAGGCACAGAATAACGGAGCGGCTACAGGAGGCCAATATCTCTGAAATACGTAGGGAGACACTAGTCAGAGAAATAGCAAACATCGAATTAAAACTAAAGGAATCTTATAGGAATCAAGAGACACGGGAAGAACTAAGAGCTATAAATGAAATTGAAAGAAACCCTAAGTATTTCTTTTCCTATGCAAAATCAAAGTCGAGAACAACAACCAGTATTGGGCCCCTACTTAAACGGGATGGGTCCTACACAGATGACAGCAAGGAAATGAGTGAGTTACTTAAATCCCAGTATGACTCAGTCTTTAGCGAGCCACTAACCAGACTGAAAATCGAAAACCTAAATGATTTTTTTATGAGAGTGCCACAGAACTTGACAGACGCATGCCTTTCTGACATCATCACGACGCCAAATGACTTCGAAAAGGCAATAAATGACATGCCCATGCACTCCGCTCCAGGCCCAGACTCATAGAACTCCGTGTTCATCAAGAACTGCAAGAAGCCACTATCACATGCTTTTAACATCCTATGGAGAGGGAGCATGGACACTGGGATCGTCCCGCAGCTACTAAAAACAACAGACATAGCCCCGCTCCACAAAGGGGGCAGTAAAGCAATAGCAAAGAACTACAGACCAATTGCGCTAACGTCCCATATCATAAAAATCTTTGAAAGGGTTCTAAGAAGCAAGATCGCCATCCATCTTGATACCCATCAATTGCACAACCCAGGACAGCATGGGTTTAGAGCAGGCCGCTCCTGTCTGTCCCAACTACTGGACCACTACGACAAGGTCCTGGATGCTCTAGAAGATAAACAGAATGCAGATGTTATATACACAGATTTTGCAAAAGCCTTTGACAAGTGTGACCATGGTGTAATAGCACACAAAATGCGTGATAAAGGAATAACAGGAAAAGTTGGTAGATGGATCTATAATTTCCTAACATGTAGAACACAAAGAGTAGTAGTCAGCAGAGTAAAGTCTGAGGCAGCTACTGTGAAAAGCTCTGTTTCCACAAGGCACAGTACTTGCTCCCATCCTATTCCTCATCCTCATATCAGATATTGACAGGGATATAAACCACAGTGCTGTGTCTTCCTTTGCAGATGACACCCGAATCTGTATGACAGTGTCCACCGTTGAAGACACGGCTAGACTCCAAGCAGACATAAACCAAATCTTTAAATGGGCTACAGAAAACAATATGAAGTTCAATGATGAGAAATTTCATTTACTCAGATACGGAAAACGTGAAGAAATTAAAATCTCATCGGAGTACAAAACTAATTCCAACCACACAATAGAGCGAAAAACTAATGTCAAAGACCTGGGAGTGATCATGTCAGAGGATCTCACCTTCAAGGACCATAACAATGTAGCAATTGCATCTGCTAGAAAAATGACAGGATGGATAATGAGAACCTTCAAAACCAGGGATGCCAAGCCCATGTTGACACTTTACAGATCGCTTGTTCTATCTAGGCTAGAATATTGCTGCACACTAACTGCACCTTTCAAGGCGGGTGAAACTGCTGACCTTGAAAATGTGCAGAGAACCTTCACCGCACGCATAAGTGCGATAAACCACCTCAACTACTGGGAACGCTTGAAGTTCCTAAACCTGTACTCTCTAGAACGCACGCGGGAGAGATACATTATTATATACACATGGAAAATTCTCGAGGGCTTAGTACCAAACTTGCACACAAAAATCACTCCGTACGAAAGCAAAAGACTCGGCAGGCGATGTAACATCCCCCCAATGAAGAGCAGGGGTGTCACTAGCACGTTAAGGGACAACACAATAAGTGTGAGAGGCCCAAGATTGTTCAACTGCCTCCCAGCATACATCAGGGGGATTACCAACAAACCCCTGGCTGTCTTCAAGCAGGCACTGGACAGGCACCTCAAGTCGGTACCGGATCAGCCGGGCTGTGGTTCGTACGTTGGACTGCGTGCGGCCAGCAGTAACAGCCTGGTTGATCAGGCTCTGGTCCAACGGGAGGCCTGGTCACGGACCGGGCCGCGGGGGCGTTGACCCCTGGAATTCTCTCCAGGTAGACTCCAGGTAGTAAGGCAACAGCGGCACTTCTCCGCTCCATGGAATATTACCCCATTCGAAACTACCATCCCTCCATTTCCCCCAAAACTACTTCTTAAATCACAACCAAAGCTTAGCCTTGAAGCCAAACATGATGCCTTAAACTGTATTGATAATTTAGCCAAACAGCACACTCTCTCACAAATTATTTACGTTGATGGTTCTGTTCACCAATCCACTGGTGCAGCTGGTAGTGCTGCTGTTGTCATACAGAGTGATGGCTCTCTTAAAGAAATTGGAGCACGCATCAATAACTGGGCCTCTACCCTTCAGACAGAACTGTTTGCCATACTCCTTGCACTCAAATGCGTCCATGTATCTAAGGTTAACTCTCTAATTGTAACTGATTCTCTGTCATCCATAAATGCTCTCAACTCATCAAGTATAACTTGTAGCATGCTCGTGTCAGAAGCCAGGCACAGGTATAATAGGATTCTGGATAGTAGAGTCAGAGTGCACATGCTGTGGATTCCATCTCACATTGGTCTTCAGATGCATGATAGAACTGATAAATTGGCTAAGTTTTATGCTTTCAAAGAGGGGATAGATTACAATCTTGGCTTGTCAGTTAGCAGTTTGAGAACAATAATACGAAAAGAACTTCAACTGAATTTTATTGACTTAAGACTCAGGGAGTTTGACACCAGTCAGTCCATCTATCATCATTCTATCATGCAGGAGGAGCCACATGTCTATGGTGCATCCAACAAAATAAGCAGACTCTTGGATGTCACTACCGCCCGCCTCCGGCTGGGTTACAAGTATCTTTGGCAGGTTAAATCACCACCACCAGATGTAGACCAAACAAGATGTAAACTTTGCCAGTTGGATTATTGTCACATCCTGCGTCATTATGTACTGGAGTGCGATAAAATTAATGAATTCAGAGACTACTCATTCAGAAATGTTCAAGATATGTCAAAGTATTTTATCCACAGTGGTATATTACAGACCATTCTGGAAAAATACCCTGACTTTGCTCCCTGTAAATAAAGCATTGACACGTGTGTGTGTGTGTGTGTATGTACATGTGTGTATGTGTATGTGTGTATGTATATATATGTATGTGTGTGTATGTGTGTGTATATATATGTATGTGTATATGTATATGTGTGTGTGTGTGACCCAACAATAAAAATTTGCACCAATAACTCATTACAGTTGTGGCTGGGTGTAGACTAATAGATTGCTCATTGCTTTATAATTTGTTCATGAGTGCAACCATGTACAGACGTAAGTAAATTTACTTACATGATTCATTACCTTGTAACTAGTGAATTAATTACCATTGTACCTTGTTCAGCTATCAAAACTTTGGGGCCCAGTCTCTGGACCCTATATATACCTCTGTAATCTGCAAATACCTTTGTAACTTGTCATGATTGTGACCATCTGAGTTCATTACCTTTGTAACTTGCTCAGCTATCAAACTTTGAGGTCCAGTCCCTGGACCCATTATGTACCTCTGTAATCTTTTGACTACCGCCCACAGGATGGGTATGGGGTGCATAATAAAGATATCAAACTAACTAAGCATGAGTTGTCAGTGATGAATTTCGTCCCATAGCAGCTTACTGCAATCCCTATCCAGACTTGGGGGGCCTGTAAATCACACCCAAAATTAATTTTTCACGACCCACGAGAAACTGTAGCCAAACAGATTCTGTGTCTGACGTTTCTAATCTTATATCTTGTCTAACACAACAATTTAAATTATCTCTGACATACATCGCCACTCCACCACCCTTCCTGTTGACCCGATCAGTGTGGAATAGTTTGTAACTCTGAATGTTGCACTCGAAGCATTTCTCTATCTTTCAGGTTGAACCAAGTCTCTGTTATAGCAATAATATCTATATTACCTGCACTTGCAAGTAATCTTAGCTCATCTATCTTATTTCTTAGACTCCTACTATTTGTATAGTAAACCTTAAGGGAGTTAGTCACTCGTTGCCCTCTACTATCTCTCTTTGTTTGTTGATCAATTGCTTTGCCTTTACTAGCAACTTTATTTTGAATCTTGTCTTTTAAACATATCCCGGAGGTATCCTTGTAATATCTGCTGTTTCCAACCCTAATACTCAAATTCAAATTCAAATTCAAATTCTTTATTTCATGTAATATACAAGGTGGGGTGTACTTATAATTATACATTAGAGTAGATATTACAAGATGGCCAATAATATGCCTAGGTATGCCTAGGCTTTTCAGGCAGTCTTATGATAGGTCTTACTCAATAGCTACACAATGATTATACAGATAGTAAGGTTAGGTAATTGTAGTGATTAACTAGGTTTACAAAATTTAGGTACTGGAATTTAAACATTTAAGAATTCAACAATTAGTATAAGAAGTTAGCAATTAGTTTATATATTAATGATAAAGGTGATGTATTGGCATAATATATTTTCTATATTGGAGTGTCTTAGGCAAATTTATGACTAGCTTAAGTATTATGAAGCAATAGTTGTATTAGAATTTTGGTTAGTACTGTGCAAATTAAGGGGAATCACAGATATCGATAAGTGTATTTTGCTGTGGTTAGTACTGTGCAAATTAAGGGGAATCACAGATATCAATAAGTGTATTTTGCTGTGGATACGTGCAAGATAAAGTAGTTTTCATGTGGTTAGCTACCGGTTGGGTGCGTAAGTGAGATAAGATGTTTGTTTCCCACAAACACCCATACCTCTATAATCTATCAGTTTAAATCCTAGACAAGTCTCCAATGACCCCCTCAAACGAATTGGCTAATGCCACCACTCCAGCCCCAGAGAGATGAACCCCATCCCTTGCATACATATCACGTTTGCCATAGAATTTGTCCCAGTTATCAATGAATGGAATTGCAAGTTTATTGCAGTACCTGTCTAGCCAGCAATTTATACAAATTGCCTTAGACATCCATTCATTCCCCACTCTCTTTCTAGGCAAAATGCTACATATGTTTGGGACCCCTCCCTTAGACCTAACTACTTCTATGGCTGACCTATACTTATCTATTAGCTCCTGTCTTCTGCCCTTCCCAATGTCATTTCCACCAGCACTAAGACAGATAATGGGCTTGTTCCCATTACCAGACATAATATTATCCAACAAGCTGACTTTGTCACCAACTCCCGCTCCTGGGAGGCACACCCTCTGTCTGACCTTCCTATCTCTGTTACAAAAAGCACGGTCCATATATCTTACCTGAGAGTCTCCCACAATCAGAATATTCTTACCTTGATTAGCAGTGGAGTCAGTGGTACCTTTAACCTTACTAACCACTGAAGTACACTCGTCTTGGAGAACAGAGAATCGATTTCCTACCTTCATATCTTCTCTATTAACCTTCCTTATCTTCTTTCTTCCTGAATTGTGAACCACTTGCCAGTTAAAGCGGCTGCCACTCTCACTGTTGGTAACCATTTCCTCCTCACCAGCACCAACCATCTCACACTCACTCCCAAACCCTCCTAGGCGAAGCTTCAGCCTCCTATTTTCCTCCTGAAGAAGTAGAACCTCCTTCTTCAACACTTCAACCTGAGATTCTAAAACACTGCAGTGAGCCATGTGCTCGGTAAGACCCCACGCTAAATTCCCAGACAGCTTAGGACAGGTATGACCACACGTGACCACTGACCTCAGACGATGTAACATCCCCCAATGAAAAGCAGGGTGCCACTGGCACGTTGATAGACAACACAATAAGTGTCAGGGGCCCAAGACTGTTCAACTGCCTCCCAGCATACATTAGGGGGATTACCAATAAACCCCTGGCTGTCTTCAAGCAGGCACTGGACAGGCACCTAAAGTCGGTACCTTACCAGCCAGGTTGTGGTTCGTACGTTGGACTGCGTGCGGCCAGCAGTAACAGCCTTGTTGATCAGGCCCTGATCCAACATGAGGCCTGGTCACAGACCGGGCCGCAGGGGCGTTGACCCCTGGAACTCTCTCCAGGTAAACTCCAGATCTGGTCACAATTATGACCAAGTCACAAAGGTAATGAGCTCAAGGTAGAGCTGGTCACACTCATGATAAGTTACAAAGGTAATGAACTCCAGGTAGAGCTAGTCACAATCATGACAGTTACAAAGGTAATAAATCATAAACATGTCCATACATGGTTACAATCATGAACAAATTACAGAGTAATGAGCAATTAACAAACATTCTAGGGAATGCATCCATTGCCCCAACAACAGATGTTGCTAGGTGCCTGTCCCTCTTCGGCAGGACAGCCAGACAGCCTTTGCAAACAGCAGCAGGTTGAGCCAGGATCTGCTGCTTGCAGGAGAACCATCGACCCTTCCCAAGAGGTCCAAGAGGTCAGCGACTCCGGTATCATCCCGAGGGAGAGCTGCCCTTGGGACGTGTCAACGTCCTGGTGGACGCCAATTTGATTTGCAGATCCCAGGCCCTCTGTCTGCTGGGAGGGCCTGTTGGTTGTTCCCACCTGGAGCCCTCCGGGTGCCCAGACATCCACCATGCGCTCGTATGTTGAAGGTTGAGGAACTGAGTGCACACTGCCTGTGGCACACCTGACAGCTGCCTCACAGTCAAACTCCATGGCACTGTCCCTGCAGTGGAAGGTCCCGTGAGCCCGGCACACCCTGTGCAATCGTTGACATCGTGGGCTGGGAGGGGAAGAGTACCCTTTACAGTTGGGGTGGTGCTGGTAGTTGGGTGTGTGAGGCGCAAAGGTGAGGGGTTATGAGAGAGTCACTGTTTACTACACATGGGGCAGCCCGGGAAGGGGGGTGAGGGGCACTTCCCTACACATTGATTGCGCACTGTTGTTTACACTGTCCTGCCTATAACAAACACAACATTTATTTGTTTCCCATGCACATCTTGAAAGATATGGGCATGTGACTCCCCAAAACCAGTGTTCCCTTCATCTTCACCCACACACCCCGCCCCCTCACCCCCCCCCCCGGCTGCTTGGGAAAGGAGGCACTTTCTGGTCCTGCCTGACTTGGACACTCTACCTGGAGTCTACCTGGAGAGAATTCCAGGGGTCAACGCCCCCGCGGCCCGGTCTGTGACCAGGCCTCTTGTTGGACCAGAGCCTGATCAACCTCACAAACCTCACAAACTGCACAACACTTCCATTATTTACACTGAGACGATGCACTGGGATGTCCTGTCGCTGCTTTGGAATCTTCCCAGAGCATTCACACTGAGTCCTGTTCAGTCGAGACCTGGTCAGCCTTTTTGATCAGGAACTATCCTTGAAAATCCTTGAGCTAGCCCTCCCAAACGCCCTGCCATGTCGGCTACCAGTGAGAGTGCGGCCCTTTGCAGATGACACCTGAATCTGCATGTTCAGAACTACTAAATGCCTCAAATGATGTAGTTGAAGTATTAGAAGTAAAGATCGAGAATCAAAACCTGGTCATTGTGGTTGTATACAAGCCTCCGGATGCAACGTCTCAACAATTCCAGGAACAGCTTCTGAAAATTGACCACTGTCTGGAAAATCTTCCAGCTCCTGCCCCCAACATCTTGCTCCTGGGGGATTTCAACCTAAGGCACCTAAAATGGAGGAACATTGCAAACAATGTGGTAGCAGAGATAACACCAGGAGGCAGCTCAGATGAAAACTCGCACACGCATGAACTTTTAAATCTCTGCACCAAATTCACCTTAAACCAGCAAATAGTAGAGCCCACAAGATTAGAGAATACGCTGGACCTCATCTTCACCAACAATGATGATATGATATGAAATGTCATCATATTAAAAACAATATACTCAGATCACAACATAATAGAGGTCCAGACATGCATGCGGGGAGCCCCAGATCAACAAAATGTGATCAGCCGCGAGGGAGCCTTCTCCAAATTCAACTTCAAAAACAAAAACATAAGGTGGGACCAATTAAACCAAGTCCTAAATGATATAAACTGGGAAGATTGCCTAAGCATCACGGATCCTAACCTATGTCTAGAACAAATTAACTCTGTTGCACTTGAGGTTTGCTCAAGGCAAATTCTCTTAAGGAAAAGGAGGAGAAGATGCAAACTAGAAAGAGAGAGGCGCTCCCTATACAGGCGAAGGCAAAGAATAACAGAGCGGCTACAAGAGGCCAATATATCTGAAATACGAAGGGAGACACTAGTCAGAGAAATAGCAAACATCGAATTAAAACTACATGAATCTTAAAGGAATCAAGAAACGCAGGAAGAACAAAAAGCCATAAATGAAATTGAAAGAAACCCAAAGTATTTCTTTTCTTATGCAAAATCAAAGTCGAGAACAACAACCAGTATTGGGCCCCTACTTAAACGGGATGGGTCATACACAGATGACAGCAAGGAAATAAGTGAGTTACTTAAGTCCCAGTATGACTCAGTTTTTAGCGAGCCGCTAACTAGACTGAAAATCGAAGACCTAAATGATTTTTTTATGAGAGTGCCACAGAACTTGACAGACGCATGCCTATCCGACATCACCCCGATGCCAAATGACTTCGAAAAGGCAATAAATGACATGCCCATGCACTCCACTCCAGGCCCAGACTCGTGGAACTCCGTGTTCATCAAGAACTGCAAGAAGCCCCTATCACATGCTTTTAACATCCTATGGAGAGGGAGCATGGACACTGGGGTCGTCCTGCAGTTACTAAAAACAACAGACATAGCCCCACTCCACAAAAAGGGCATTACAGCAATAGCAAAGAACTACAGACCAATAGCGCTAACGTCCCATATCATAAAAATCTTTGAAAGGGTTCTAAGAAACAAGATCGCTACTCATCTTGATACCCATCAATTGCACAACCCAGGGCAGCATGGGTTTAGAGCAGGCCACTCCTGTCTGTCCCAACTACTGGACCACTACGACAAGGTCCTGGATGCACTAGAAGACAAACAGAATGCAGATGTTATATACACAGACTTTGCAAAAGCCTTTGACAAGTGTGACCATGGTGTAATAGCACACAAAATGCGTGATAAAGGAATAACAGGAAAAGTTGGTAGATGGATCTATAATTTCTAACAAGTAGAACACAAAGAGTAGTAGTCAACAGAGTAAAGTCTGAGGCAGCTACTGTGAAAAGCTCTGTTCCACAAGGCACAGTACTCGCTCCCATCCTGTTCCTCATCCTCATATCGGACATAGACAGGGATATAAGCCACAGTGCTGTGTCTTCCTTTGCAGATGACATCCGAATCTGTATGACAGTGTCCACCGTTGAAGACACTGCAAGACTCCAAGCAGACATAAACCAAATCATTAAATGGGCTGCAGAAAACAATATGAAGTTCAATGATGAAAAATTTTAATTACTCAGATACGGAAAACGTTAAGAAATTAAAATCTCATCGGAGTACAAAACAAATTCCAACCACACAATAGAGCGAAAAACTAATGTCAAAGACCTGGGAGTGATCATGTCAGAGGATCTCACCTTCAAGGACCATAACACCGTAGTAATTGCATCTGCTAGAAAAATGACAGGATGGATAATGAGAACCTTCAAAACCAGGGATGCCAAGCCCATGTTGACACTTTATAGATCGCTTGTTCTATCTAGGCTGGAATTTTTCCAAACTTGCACACGAACATCACTCCCTACGAAAGCAAAAGACTCGGCAGGCGATGTAACGTCCCCCCAATGAAGAGCAGGGGTGCCACTAGCACGTTGAAGGACAACACAATAAGTGTCAGGGGCCCAAGATTGTTCAACTGCCTCCCAGCATACATCAGGGGGATTACCAACAGACCCCTGGCTGTCTTCAAGCAGGCACTGGACAGGCACCTAAAGTCGGTACCTGACCAGCCGGGCTGTGGTTCGTACGTTGGACTGCGTGCAGCCAGCAGTAACAGCCTGGTTGATCAGGCTCTGCTCCAACATGATGCCTGGTCACAGACCGGGCCGCAGGGGCGTTGACCCCTGGAATTCTCTCCAGGTAAACTCCAGGTAATAGGAGAGTGGGCGGGGCTAATATGGCCTGAGAACTAATCAGGAGCCTTCTCTGGCTTTCTCGGATAAGAAGTGCTGACGGGATAAATTACGATGTAGAGGCCAACACACAGCAGCCAACAAATTGCTGTTTTCTTACGCTAATATCAATAATAATGTTTATTTACTTACTAAAATTGATCTATTATGACATAAGGCGACATATTAATAGCATAGAAACATGAAAAACACACCAGAATAAATATTAGGTGGCATAATATGACGGTCTATCGGCTGGTAGTGGGAGGGTAAGTTCGCCCATAAGAATTATTTTTTCCCATTCTCACATTCTTTTATGAGAAAAACGGATCTAGTGATGGTAAACTGTAGTATACACTCATATATGATGAAAACAGTGGAAAAAACAAGTATTTTTTCAGGATTTTTTTTTTTTTCCGACTACTCGGGCTGCCGCGCGCTTCGGCCATTATCTCGGAAGTAAGTTATTTACCTTTTGAGGGCAAACAATGATTAATAATGAAAGAATTGACGTGATTTTCACAATAAACATAGAAGAATGATTGCTTTACAAGATAGTGCGTACCTTTTTGAAGTGTCCCAAATATTTTCAGATTTGTGTGGGGATAAAAGTCCGATATTTTGCTAAATGTCAAGCAACCTACAAACTGTATTTTTTTTAGAATGAACATAATCTTTATTACAGAATTGGTACACGCTACACGATGGACTTAGAAGTGTTCCATCAGCAGGAAGTGTCAAAACAACTTTCCCAACTACCACTTCGGCCTAGATCTCTTTTAAGTGGAATTTTTAGGAATTTTCAGTAAATCTTGCGTGCTTCATTTGCTTTTTGGCCGATTTTATTGAAACTTCGTCACAGCTCCTTCTATATAAGCTTCTAATAGTACACCAAAAATGAGCGCAATCGGTAAACTAATAAAAACGTTGAGTCATTTCTGATAGGCGCCCATAAGTCCAACAGTTATGTATCTTTGACGTTTGTACTCCAGAACCTGTAAGTGTTATTCCATTTTCTTGTTATTTTATTTCTTGTTAAATATCTTGTGCATATATTTTTTTTTTCTTTATTCATGTTGAGTGTTTGAACAAGTTCACTCTTAAGTTTGATTAAAGTCTGTGTTCTTAGTGAATTGTTTTAGTAATTGTTTCATTAAGTATCTTGTTGATTGCAATTAAGAGTAAGAGTGTTCAAACTAATTCATTTCTAATATCTTTGTTTCTTGTGTTGCAAAATTTTTCCCCAGTGCAATTTTATTGACTATTGATAATCCCTGCAACTGATTTTGTGAAATTTAACTTTTTGCAATATTCAATTTTGCTTTCATCAATTTTTATTGTTTACTTATGTGTTCAAGTAATATGTTATTCTTCTAAGAGTAATAAGTAATACTTTAGTGAACTTTTCTCAGTGATTTAAGTGTAAAGTTACTTTAATTGTTGCCAGTGAATAATTTAATTGTTTTGTGCAATTCTCCTTTTTAGTGATGTGTTTCATCAGATTGTTGCTCTTGCCATAAGCATTATTGAAATTCCTATAATTATTTTTAATTGATTTTTTTTTATTTGTTGCAATTTTTGTTGAAATTAAAAGTAAAGAAAACTCACCTTGTAGTTATTTCAAGTTAAAGTAAGATTTTTTTTCATATTAATGTGTTAATTTTTCTTGCAAAGTCAATTTCCTGTGAGTTATCTTTTCTTTAGAGTGATTATTGTGCAATTCTTGTTACTATGCAGAAGAGTTAAAATCATTAATACCAGTTAAGCTATATTGTGCTGTATACTTTATTTTATTCTTTCTTTTAAATTCTTGTTCATTTGCCTTAAATCATGTCTCAAGTAAATTCATGCGATAATGATGTGTGCTGCTACTCACAGCTATAATGATAATGATGTGTGTGCTGCTACTCACAGCTATAATGATAATGATGTGTGTGCTGCTACTCACAGCTATAATGATAATGATGTGTGTGCTGCTACTCACAGCTATAATGATAATGATGTGTGTGCTGCTACTCACAGCTATAATGATAATGATGTGTGTGCTGCTACTCACAGCTATAATGATAATGATGTGTGTGCTGCTACTCACAGCTATAATGATAATGAGTCAGTAAAACGTTTTCATAGTCCCTTAATGACTTAAAGACAGTATCTAGCTTTTGAGCAATGTGTTTGTTCTCCCAGCTTGCATCAGAGAATTGTCACAGTGATGCGGAATGTGAGCATTCAGATGCCTAGAGTGTCTGAGGACACTCAGACTACCTTGAGTGCTGAGCCTATCCTTGCAATGTCGCTAGTTCAAGTAGTAGATCCTCTCCAGGGGATGCTTTGTTGAAGAAAGACTACTTGAAATGAATTATTCCATCTCTCGCAATTGCAGAAAGCCGTTTCTGTTGCTAGTGTATTAACTAGAGTGCCAGTTGTTGTCACTCGTGTTCCAGATAGTGATCTTATCCCAGTTAACAGTAAATCCTTTGAAGAGTACAGTGTCGTGTGTCGAGCAATTATTACCTGCAGTAAGAGATAGTGAGAGCCGTTCTCCTTTGCTCATACTTTGTGTTATTGAGTTACCTATTTCAACCAGGGAGAGTTCAATCCACTCCACCGAGCCTGTTTATTCCTTCAGTAGGAAAGTGATTATAAGTTAATCAACTCCACCGAGTTTGTTCATTCCTTCAGTAGGAAAGTGATTATAAGCCTTGAACTAAAGATAGAAAATCAGAAAATTCAGTTTAGAACTGAAGTTATTGACTGTGTGTTTTGTTATCAGATTTCCAGTATCCAGTAAGACCTTTGTGTGTTCAAGCTCCCTCTGAGTTCTGAGATTTAGCAGTATGACCCGTGCGCGCTGAGTATATTTCTGTTAAAATATCTTTTTGTAATTATATTTATTCTTCCTCAGAATCTGTAGAGTGCATGAATACAGATCGATCGAGCAATTTTATCAGTTGAAATTGTATAATAACATGTAATGCATTACATATTATATTAAGAGAGACCCTTAACAAATTAAATCAAGAACCATTACTTCAAGAATTGTGATAGTAGATCAGTTATTACTATCCATTCAGTTGATTCAATCCTGTTATAATTTCTTGATTAGTTCTAAGTTATAATGTGTTTGCTATTGTATAGACTCACCCCAGTACCACCTACCTGTTCAATCTAAAGAGTTGTATTGTATGCCGAGACGTCATACGTAACATGGCCAAGCTGTAAATAATATGTATACACTTGTGTAATGTATTATAAGTAATCCTAGCTGTTATTTGTCTGATCCCTTTGTTACGTGTGACGTCAGAGGCCCACACTTGTGGGACGCTTTCCCAAGCGTCCAGTCTCAGACCTTGGAAGTATGTATGCCTATCAGGTGGTTGAAGTACCTCTCCTCACAGACTCCGTTAATATACCAGTAACCATTTAACCGAGTGTTTCCCTTGTCCACCTTTATCTCCACGAACCCATACGATAACTGCACATTTCAAGGCAGGTGAAATTGCTGACCTAGAAAATGTGCAGAGAACCTTCACGGCACGCATAACTGCAATAAACCACCTCAATTACTGGGAACGCTTGAAGATCCTAAACCTGTATTCCCTAGAACGCAGGCGGGAGAGATACATTATTATATACACGTGCAAAATTCTCAAGGGATTAGTACCAAACTTGCACACGAGAGTCACTCCCTACGAAAGCAAAAGACTCGGCAGACGATGTAACATCCCCCCAATGAAAAGCAGGGGTGCCACTAGCACGTTGAGAGACAACACAATAAGTGTCAGGGGCCCAAGACTGTTCAACTGCCTCCCTGATGTATATCAGGGGGATTACCAACAATCCTCTGGCTGTCTTCAAGCAAGCACTGGACACGCACCTAAAGTCAGTACCTGACCAGCCAGGCTGTAGTCCGTAAGTTGGACTGTGTGCGGCCAGCAGTAACAGCCTGGTTGATCAGGCTCTGATCCAACATGAGGCATGGTCACAGACTGGGCCGCAAGGGCGTTGACCCCTGGAACTCTCTCCAGATATACAGTGTCCACCGTTGAAGACACTGCAAGACTCCAAGCAGACATCAACCAAATCTTTAAATGGGCTGCAGAAAACAATATGAAGTTCAATGATGAGAAATTTCAATTACTCTGATGTGGAAAACGTGTGGAAATTAAAATCTCATCGGAGTATAAAAAAAATTCCAACCACACAATAGAGCGAAAAACTAATGTCAAATACCTGGGAGTGATCATGTCAGAGGAGCTGACCTTCAAGGACCATAACACTGTAGCAAGCGCATCTGTTAGAAAAATGACAGGATGGATAATGAGAACCTTCAAACCAGGGATGCCAAGCTGGAATATTGCTGCACACTAACTGGACCTTTCAAGGCAGGTGACATTGCTGACCTAGAAAATGTGCAGAGAACCTTCACAGCACACATAACTGCGATAAACCACCTCAATTACTGGGAACGCTTGAAGTTCCTAAACCTGTACTCCTTAGAACATAGGCGGAAAAGATACATTATTATATACGTACACTTGGAAAATCCTAGAGGGATTAGTACCAAACTTGCACACGAAAATCACTCCCTACGAAAGCAAAAGACTAGGCAGATGATGCAAACTCCCCCAATGAAAAGCAGGGGTGCCACTAGCACGTTAAGAGACAACACAATAAGTGTCAGGGGCCCAAGACTGTTCTACTGCCTCCCAGCTTACATAAGGGGGATTACCAATAGACCCCTGGCTGTCTTCAAGCAGGCACTGGACATGCACCTAAAGTCGGTACATGACCAGCCAGGCTGTGGTTCGTATGTTGGACTGTGTATCCAGCAGTAACAGCCTGGTTGATCAGGCCCTGATCCACCATGAGGCCTGGTCACAGACCGGGCAGCGGAGGCGTTGACCTCTGGAACTCTCTCCAGGTATACTCCAGGTAATCCATGTAGAGGCCCGTTTGTTTGTTTGGTTGCAGACTACACAGGATTTTATAATGTAAGAGTGGAATTGTATAATAATAATAATAATAATAATAATAATAATAATAATAATAATAATAATAATAAAACATCTTTATTTACTACAAGTACATGTACAAGGTATACAGACCTAACTGACATCAATGACATACTACTATATAGAAAGCCTCTTGTTATGCTTAGCATTTCCCGCAAATTAGGTCAGTTTTGTCCCAGGATGCGACCTACACCTGTCCACTAACACCCGGGATGCGACCCACACCAGTCCACTAGCCCCCAGGATGCGACCCACACCAGTCCACTAACACCCAGGTACCCATTTTAAACTAATGGGTGAACATGGACAGCAGGTGTCTTATGGAAACACGTCCCTAATGTTTTCCAGCCGTACCGGAGGAGAGATTCGAACCCCGGACCTTAGAGTGAGAGCTGAGTGCGCTAGCGATCAAGCTACATGACACCTTATCAGACCTTATCACACCGTATCAGACGTAGCTGGTTTCAGGCTGGCAGCAGATACTGACTCACAATACACACAACACTCTTACAACAACACTGTAAGTATTAAGTCTTCCATTATTTATTAATCTGCCTGCCCTGCCTGCCTGCCCTGCCTGCCTGCCTGCCTGCCTGCCCTGCCTGCCCTGCCTGCCTGCCCTGCCTGCCCTGCCTGCCTGCCCTGCCTGCCCTGCATGCCATGAAGGAGTAATACAATGCAATTGTATTACTCCTTCATGGCATGCAGGGCAGGCAGCAATTGTACATTAATTCCTTTGTACATTAATCCGGGACAAAGGAATTAAAGTACATTTGCTATGGATTCCATCACACATTGGATTACTCCTTCATGATAAAGTTGATATGTTAGCCAAGAAGATCACCCATAAGGAGAATGTAGAATATAACTTCGGTATATCTGTGTCTAGCATTAGGAATAATATTAGGAGAGAAATAAATAATGAAAATGATTGTTATAGGAATGCAGTTAGAAGCCTGAGTAGATCTATAATCCACTATGATAACATGAACTTAGATAAGTATGTTTTTGGAGCAACTTGCAAGTAAGTAAGTAAGTAAGCAAGTTTATTCAGGTATACACAAATACAGTTACATAGATTATCATACATAGCAGCATATGTGTAGAAATCCTAGAATAACCCAAAAAAGTCAGACAGAGTGACTTATTTCCATTGGGATCCATTTAATACATTAATATTATACACTGTAGAAGATACTAGTTATTATACTATAAAGGATATATACTAGGAATAAGGTAAAAAGAGTTATTTACATTTACATGTGTTAGTTAAAAAACATAAAAAATCATTCTCCTCCCTTTCTGTCGCTACATTCATTAGGTGCCTTTTGGCTCTCTTCTTGAACTTGCTGATGCTATGACTGGCTTTGACATGTGCAGGCAGTCTGTTCCATTCCTTTATTGCTGTACAATAAAAGGTGTTTGAAGTCTGGCCACGTGAACAGACTGACTGATGTTGTAGTGGCCAGGCTTAGGCTTGGCTACAAGTACTTCTGGCAGTTTGGGAGACACACAGATGATGATCAAACTAAATGCAAATTATGTGATCAGGCATATGGTCACTGTCTTGAACACTATGTGTTTAATTGTCCACTTATTGAGGAATACAGAGACAGACAGTATAATAACCTATGTAACATGTCAAGATATCTTATTCATGAAAATAAGAAACCAGTTATACTAAGCAAATTTCCTAAATTTGCTTGTAACAGATAAGTGAACTGTAGATATAAATCCAAATGTACAATTGTTAAACATTTTGGGCCTAGTTCCTAGGCCTTTTGTGTATCCATATGCTCTTGCGCTACCGTCCACAGGATGGCTATGCAGTGCACAATAAACTAGCCACTTCGGTGGCAAAATCTAATCCTGCTATGCCTGCCTGCTCTGCCTGCCTGCCATGCCCTGCTCTGCCTGCGATGCCTGCCATGCCCTGCTCTGCTTGCCTGCCTGCCATGCCTGCCTGCCTGCCTGCCATGCCTGCCTGCCTGCCTGCCATGCCTGCCTGCCTGCCTGCCATGCCTGCCTGCCTGCCTGCCATGCCTGCCTGCCTGCCTGCCATGCCTGCCTGCCTGCCTGCCTGCCTGCCTGCCTGCCATGCCTGCCTGCCTGCCTGCCTGCCTGCGTGCCTGCCTGCCATGCCTGCCTCCCTGCCTGCCAGCCATGCCTGCCATGCCTGCCTGCCATGCCTGCCTGCCTGCGTGCATGCTCTGCCTGCCTGACTGCCATGCGTGCCTGCCTGCCTGCGTACCTACCTGCCTGCGTGCCTGCCATGCCCTGCTTTGCCTGCCTGCATGCCTGCCATGCCCTGCGTTGCCTGCCTGTGTGCCTGCTCTGCCTGCCTGCTCTGCCTGCCTGCCTGCCTGCCATGCCCTGCTTTGCCTGCCTGCGTGTCATGCCCCACTGAATGACTTACTGAATGACTTGACTGACTTACTGAATGACTTGACTGACTTACTAAATGACTTGACTGACTTACTAAATGACTTGACTGACTTACTGAATGACTTGACTGACTTACTGAATAGCTTGAATGACTTACTGAATGGCTTGACTGACTTACTGAATGGCTTATCTGGAGTCTACCTGGAGAGAATTCCAGGGGTCAACGCCCCCGTGGCCCGGTCTGTGACCAGGCCTCCTGTTGGACCAGAGCCTGATCAACCAGGCTGTTACTGCTGGCCGCAAGCAGTCCAACATACGACCACAGCCCGGCTGATCAGGTACCGACTTGAGGTGCCTGTCCAGTGCCTGCTTGAAGACAGCCAGGGGCTTGTTGGTAATCCCCCTCATGTATGCTGGGAGGCAGTTGAACAATCTTGGGCCCCTGACACTTGTTGTGTTGTCCCTCAACGTGCTAGTGGCACCCCTGCTCTTCATTGGGGGGATGTTACATCGCCTGCCGAGTCTTTTGCTTTCGTAGGGAGTGATTTTTGTGTGCAAGTTTGGTACTAAGCCCTCGAGAATTTTCCATGTGTATGTAATAATGTATCTCTCCCGCCTGCGTTCTAGAGAGTACAGGTTTAGGAACTTCAAGTGTTCCCAGTAGTTGAGGTGGTTTATCACACTTATGCGTGCGGTGAAGGTTCTCTGCACATTTTCAAGGTCAGCAATTTCACCCGCCTTGAAAGGTGCAGTTAGTGTGCAGCAATATTCCAGCCTAGATAGAACAAGCGATCTGTAAAGTGTCAACATGGGCTTGGCATCCATAATTTTGAAGGTTCTCATTATCCATCCTGTCATTTTTCGAGCAGATGCAATTGCTACATTGTTATGGTCCTTGAAGGTGAGATCCTCTGACATGATCACTCCCAGGTCTTTGACATTAGTTTTTCGCTCTATTGTGTGGTTGGAATTAGTTTTGTACTCCGATGAGATTTTAATTTCTTCACGTTTTCCGTATCTGAGTAATTGAAATTTCTCATCATTGAACTTCTTATTGTTTTCTGCAGCCAATTTAAAGATTTGGTTTATGTCTGCTTGGAGTCTTGCAGTGTCTTCAACGGTGGACAATGTCATACAGATTCGGGTGTCATCTGCAAAGGAAGACACAGCACTGTGGCTTATATCCCTGTCAATGTCTGATATGAAGATGAGGAATAGGATGGGAGCAAGTACTGTGCCTTGTGGAACAGAGCTTTTCACAGTAGCTGCCTCAGACTTTACTCTGTTGACTACTACTCTTTGTGTTCTACATGTTGGGAAATTATAGATCCATCTACCAACTTTTCCTGTTATTCCTTTATCACGCATTTTGTTTGCTATTACACCATGGTCACACTTGTCAAAGGCTTTTGCAAAATCTGTGTATATAACATCTGCATTCTGTTTTTCTTCTAGAGCATCCAGGACCTTGTCGTAGTGGTCCAGTGGTTGAGACAGACAGGAGCGGCCTGCTCTAAACCCATGCTGTCCTGGGTTGTGCAATTGATGGGTATCAAGATGGGTGGCGATCTTGCTTCTTAGAACCCTTTCAAAGATTTTTATGATATGGGATGTTAGCGCAATTGGTCTGTAGTTCTTTGCTATTGCTTTACTGCCCCCTTTGTGGAGTGGGGCTGTCTGTTGTTTTTAGTAGCTGCGGGATGATCCCAGTGTCCATGCTCCCTCTCCATAGGATGTTAAAAGCATGTGATAGGGGCTTCTTGCAGTTCTTGATGAACACGGAGTTCCATGAGTCTGGGCCTGGAGCGGAGTGCATCGGCATGCCATTTATTGCCTTTTCGAAGTCATTTGGCGTCGTGATGATGTCAGAAAGGCATGCGTCTGTCAAGTTCTGTGGCACTCTCATAAAAAAATCATTTAGGTTTTCGATTTTCAGTCTGGTTAGTGGCTCGCTAAAGACTGAGTCATACTGGGATTTAAGTAACTCACTCATTTCCTTGCTGTCATCTGTGTAGGACCCATCCGGTTTAAGTAGGGGCCCAATACTGGTTGTTGTTCTCGACTTTGATTTTGCATAGGAAAAGAAATACTTAGGGTTTCTTTCAATTTCATTTATGGCTCTTAGTTCTTCCCGTGTCTCTTGATTCCTATAGGATTCCTTTAGTATTAATTCGATGTTTGCTATTTCTCTGACTAGTGTCTCCCTATGTATTTCAGAGATATTGGCCTCTTGTAGCCGCTCCGTTATTCTTTGCCTTCGCCTGTATAGGGAGCGCCTTTCTCTTTCTAGTTTGGATCTTCTCCTCCTTTTCCTTAAGGGAATTTGCCTTGAGCAAACCTCAAGTACCACAGAGTTAATTTGTTCTAGACATAGTTTGGGATCAATGATGCTAAGGCAATCTTCCCAGTTTATATCATTTAGGACTTGGTTTACTTGGTCCCACCTTATGTTTTTGTTATTGAAGTTGAATTTGGAGAAAGTTCCCTCGCGGC
Source organism: Cherax destructor (assembly GCA_009830355.1). Lineage (NCBI taxonomy): Eukaryota > Metazoa > Arthropoda > Malacostraca > Decapoda > Parastacidae > Cherax > Cherax destructor. Next base: position 25,516 of record WNWK01022260.1, read on the forward strand.
TGGTCACATTTTGTTGATCTGGGCTCCCCGCATGCATGTCTGTACCTCTATTATGTTGTGATCTGAGTATATTGTTTTTGATATGAGGACATTTCGTACTCACCTAGTTGTGGTTGCAGGGGTCGAGACATAGCTGTTGTTGGTGAAGATGAGGTCCAGCGTATTCTCTAATCTTGTGGGCTCTACTATTTGCTGGTTTATGGTGAACTTGGTGCAGAGATTTAAAAGATCATGCATGTGTGAATTTTCATCTGAGCTGCCTCCTGGTGTTATCTCTGCTACCACATTGTTTGCAATGTTCCTCCATTTTAGGTGCCTGAGGATGAAATCCCCCAGTAGCAAGATGTTGGGGGCAGGAGCTGGAAGATTTTCCAGACATTGGTCAATTTTCAGAAGCTGTTCCTGGAATTGTTGGGACGTTGCATCCGGGGGCTTGTAGACAACCACGATGACCAGGTTTTGATTCTCGACCTTTATTGCTAAAACTTCAACTACATCATTTGAGGCATTTAGTAGTTCTGAACATATAAGTGACTCTGTGATATACAGGCCAACGCCCCCTTTTTGCCTGTTCACTCTGTCACACCTGTATAGGTTGTAGCCAAGGATCCATATATCATTGTCCAAGTGATCTCTTATGTGGGTCTCTGTGAAAGCCGCAAACATAGCATTTGACTCTGTAAGCAGTCCACGAATGTAAGGTACCTTGTTGTTTGTTGCTGGCTTTAGACCCTGTACTTTAGCAAAGATGAATGTAGTTGGATTGGTGGTATTGGTGGTATGGGGGGGGGTCTTTTTTTCCTGGCTCTAATATCTGTTGTAATGGAGTGGAGGCCACTGACTGTGATTCCACTCCAGAAATGATTGCAGTTGGTGTACAATTTCTGTCATTTCCTGCCAGCTTTTTCCTTCCTGGCACTAAAAACCTCTCTCTCCGGAGTGGCTGTGGCTACCAGATTTTGCCATGGTCTGGATGTTCTGTGTCGCCTCGTACCCTTTAGGTGGTATGCCTGGCAATATAAGTTATAGCACTGTCTTTCCTGAATTGATGTGTGGCACATTTCAGGGTGGAAAAACTTACAGGACGGGAGGTTGCATTTGCCTGTTTTCATATGGGAACGGCATTTTCTGGGGTGATCATAATTACATGTCCCATCTGATTTCCCAGATTTTCCATGCCTGCAGATACCAAGTGCATAATATTCACATAGGCCTGGTTTCCGTTTGCCCGTTTTTGTGACTGTGTTCCCCATTGGTGGGTGTGTTCCTGTCTCATGTCTGTCTTCGTTACTATTGCTAACAATGGAGCCTTCAACTGTTTCCGGTAATTTATCTTCAGTATTTCCCTGGGCATCCCCTTGTTTACTATCTACCGTGTTATTGCTAGTTTGTAACACTGTTTTGTGTGTGTCCTTATCTACACCTGTTTCCCCATCATTTATTTCACTAGAGCTACTGTCCCTCTTCAGGTCACCATCATTTATTTCAACATCTGTACCAGGGGCGGTAGCACCATCTGGCCCTGCTTTTTTACTTTCCCAACTGTTATAGAAAGCTGTCATGTTTTTATGAAGTCCGATTTGGTGTTGTCATCTTTTAATATCGATGTGATTTTATTCCACAGTTCGGTCTCATTTGGACATACCCAAAAACACTTCCCTTGTTTAATATCTCGGGTGGTAGAGTCTTGAATGTCTACACAAGGGGCGTGGCAGCATTTACCACAAAAGATGCATGTAATCCATGCAGAGGAACGTTTGCTTGTTAGGTTGCATATTACACAGGGTTTCATGATTGATTTTGTTGGTTGCTTTACTGTATATTCTACTAATAGGTTCCCTGAAGTGGTGATCCGTCTATTTGTATCGTATCTATTTTATTTGCATGTGTAAGTGTTTGGACAATCTTACCTCGTAAAAGTTATTCTTACTGTTATTGTTTGGGTGTTTGATAAGGTCCCCTAAAACTCTGTTCGCCTCCATCCGCTTGACTGACTTACTGAATGACTGACTGACTGACTTACTGACTGACTTGACTGACTTAAAGTTAGACACTCAGTTCAACTATCGACTTCAGTTCAAGAACTTCTACTATCCACCTCAGCCCAGTAGGGCCACAGCATAACTCTCCACTCTCTTCACAATCATCCACAAACACCAGCACCCACAATTTAAGGTAAATACTATTATTTCTATTACATTTGTAGTCTTAAGCAGTAAAAACATAATACATCACGATAATGAACTACAATTACATATTCACTTTTATTTTTGTAAGATCAGTTGGTCTAAAAAAAACTTGTTTGGCTTTTTGGGGACTCCAGGAACGTAACCCGTTAGTTATTTTAATTATTTAACACGAAATTATCTAACACGACTTTTTCAGGAACGTAACTATCGTGCTAAATGACGTTCTACTGTAAATGACTTGTGGTCGCTTGTGCAGCGTTCCTCTGTAATTTCTAAATTATTGACAAGGGATTCCTTGTTTGCCAGAACCAAGTCAAGTAGGTTATTTCCCCTTGTAGGTACTGTCACAAACTGCTTCAAAAAACAATCCTGAACAACTTCTAAAAAGTCGTTAGATTCTAAATTCCCTGTCAAGAAATTCCAATCAATCTGACTAAATTTAAAGTCCCCTAGAATTACTATGTTATCATGCCTTGTGGCCTTAACAATTTCCTCTCAGAGTAGTCTCCCATGTTCCCTATCTAAGTTTGGAGGACGATATATCACGCCTAAAATAAATTTTTCACATCCCTCTGAAAATTCTATCCAGACAGACTCTGTATATATTATTTCAGACTTTATGCCCATTTTTATGCAACAATTTAAATGATCACGGACATAGAGTGCCACCGCACCCTCCTTCCCGATACTTCTGTCTACTTGGAACAATTTAAAACCTTGGATGTGACATTCAGCAGGCATGTCTTGATTTTTCATATTAAACCACATCTCAGTTGTTGCAAAAACATCAATATTACCCACACTAGCAAGTAATCTCAACTTGTCCATCTTATTCCTAGCACTACGACAATTGGTGTAATATACATTTAACCCTTTCAGGGTCCAAGGGGGGTCTCCGAAACTCGTTATCAGAGTCCAAGAATTTAAAAAAAAAAAAATTCTTATGAAATGGTAGAGAATCGTTTTCCGATCATAACGCCACAAAAATATGAAATTTGATCGAAAACTAACGGAATTATGCTTTCACGAAGTTAGCAGTAGCCATGACACTTACGCATCGGCGATTTCGCCCACTTTGAGCCCTATTATCGGCAAATTCAATGTTTCAGTCAACGAAAATTATAGCTCTTTCGCTAGAACTCCATTTCTTCTATCGATTGAGTACAAGAAACCGCCTATTTACCAATTACAACTACCCAAAATAGTGGTCAGAAAATGGCAATTTGGCCAATTTCCACAAATTTCAAACGATGCCAATTTCAAAATAGGGTTTAGAATAAACAAGGCTGACATTCCTGGCACTAAAATAACATCTTCTCTGTTCATTAGTCACGTTTCCAGGCCCCTCTTACATTACTTTTGCTTTCCATTTTGAATTTTTTTTCTCACAAAAAAATGAAGATTTACTGTTATGTATACAACTGCATCATTGTAAAAATGGTATAAATAATATTAGAGCACTTGTGCATGAATATTAGACTCACCAGTTGATGTGTATTGGATGCATGGTGTGATTTGTTTACTCTTGAACATCGTCAAAAATCGAACATTTTCGCTACTTTGACTCAATTTCAAGGTACTTCTCGTTGTAAAACAATCAAAATAATCTCTATGTCTGTAATATATCTTCAATCTATCAAACGAGACCAGAAAACGAGAATACATCAATAAATTCCATACGAAAATAGACTGAATGCTTTTTAAACCAAAAACATGGTCAGAGTTTTTTTCCCCATCCTCATTATGCACTGTGTGGTGCAGGAATTTTTATACTGTGCACACTGACCGTACAGACCCATTCTATCACATCTAGGCCCCAACAGCCTGTTTCTGCTTGATTTGAGGGCACTAGAATTTAGGTGTACTAGTCGTCAATAACCACAGGGCGTGCCGTACTAGTACATCAATAACCCCGAAAAGGGGTTTAAAGACCCTCCTTTCTCTTTACCCTTCCTGCTCATTTCTGTTTTCCACTATACCTATTACTGTCCTTGTCATCTAGTGCCACTGGCTTTCCAGTATCCACCTTATTCTGCCTATTACTAGTTCTCCTAGAACTTATAATATTACTACACTGGGACTTCACTGTTTCCCCCAAACCCATACCACTAACTATTTCTAGTTTAAAGCCCTAACAGCTCGCTCCCTGCAGTTGCCAGTGTCCCCACCCCAGACCTGGATAAGTGAACCCTATCCCTGGCATACATGTCATTTCTGCCATAGAAGAGGTCCCAGTTGTCAATGAATGTTACTGCATTTTCCTTACAGTATTTGTCCAGCCAGCAATTGACACCACTTGCCCTGGACAACCATTCTTTTCCCAACTCCTCTCCTTGGCAAAATACCACATATGACAGGGTTCCCCCCCTTTTTCCCTAATTATGTCTATTGCTGACCTAAACCTGCTAGTCAGGTCCTCCCCCCTACGTCTGCCAACATCGTTGCCTCCAGCACTGAGACAGATAATAGGATTCTCCATTATCTCTCATGATGTAGCCAACGCTAACATATCCTCCATCCCAGCCCCAGGAAAGCAAACCCTCTGTCTCCTACTCCTATCATTCAAACAGAAGGCCCTATCCATGTATCTAACCTGGCTGCCCCCACAACAACAATGTTTTACCTTCCTTGGTGTCATTCGTCGTGAGACTCCAGAAGTCGACTCACATTCATCGGGTAGCAGGAGAATGGGTTCGATGTTTCCCAACATTCTCCTGGGTCTTCGTTGTTTCTACCTCTCCCCCCGCCTCTTGACCCCTTAAATTTTGTCCCATGCATTCCAGCCACTGTCAGGTTCCTTTCTTGGCTTGAGGATTCTCAACAGGAGGATTACTACGAATCCTCTTGTTTTCCTCAGTCAGTCGCTGTATCTCAAGCTTAGCTACCCTCAGTTCTTCCTTCAGCTGCTGGTAGAGTAGCTCAAGAGGGGACATCTTCTTCAGATTCACAGAGAGCACACAAGACACGTCTTCACTGAGTTAAGTCAGTTGTGTTCACTATTGGTTCTGTTGCTAAGGTATGAATTTAGGTAGTTGGGGGAGTCCCTCTTGTACCATAGTGTGAAAATTTTTATGTGTAACAGATCATGGTCAACTGTGTCAAAAGCTTTTCGTAAATCAATAAAGATTCCCAGTTTGATTTCTTTTTTCTCGAGAGCGGTGTATATTATTTCTAGCATGTGTATAATAACATCATTTGTATTTTTATTAGGCTTGAATAAAAACTGACAATGGTTGAGTACGTTGTGGAGATGAGGTAGGAATAGATCTGTCATGAATTAATTTTCAAAGTTTTGGACAGAAGGGGTAGGTTAGATATCGGCCTATAGTTATTCAGGTCTGTTTGATCTCCTTTATGTATGGGGGTAACCCAGGATAACCAAGAGTGTTAGTAATCCAGGATAACTCAGTGTTAATAACCCTGAATAAGCCAACAAACACAGTCATCATAATGGCTTATTTCTGTTGGTGGTTTAATCTTACCCAGGATGCAACCTTACAAGAGTCAGCTAATAAGCAGGTACCTTTTTACTGCTAGGTGACCAGGGCAGCAGGTACCTATTTACTGCAAGGTGACCGGGGGCAGCAGGTACCTATTTACGCTAGGTGACCGGGGGCAGCAGGTGTAAGACAGTAGAGCAAAATAATAAGATATTACAAGGCCCCCATTGGAAATAAGTCACTTTAACTTTATTGGGTTATGCTGGGTAATTTACACATGTTACTATGTATGATAATTGTTCTTATGTGTACCTGTACTTAAACGTACTTAACATCATAGTAGGCCTGTTGGTCAGTGTTAGGTGTCCTGTACTTAAACGAACTACTTAACATCGTTTTTTTGTCAGTGTTAGGCTGGTCTAACTCCCCACCCACTCTCATTCATATACATATCTAACCTATATTTAAAGCTTACTAACCATATATTAAGTTTTATTTCTATAAAGACTACTCGAACTTTTCTGAAGGTTGTTAGTGATGGTTGAATACAAATACTGGTACTAATCTAAGTTTCATTATTACTTCACATGATATAGAATAAAATAAAGTGTAAATAATACCCAGTGTCTCAGGTGAAACATAGCAAATACAGACTTTAAATTAACACACTTAATAAAAAATAATAGTAAGGAGATACAATTGTTAAATTTAGCAGACTGAGTGGCATTTGTTACTTAAATAACAGTACAAATATGATGTTATATATGATTCTAATTATATATGGCAGTTGAAGGAAAAGGGTGGAAGAAGAACAGGAACAGAATTGGATATAAGCAAATTTTTGTTTGACAGCATATTGCTGTCAAGATCACATTAGGTGTTTTCCCGACAATACCTTTGAGGCGATTGGCAGACAATGAATTTTAGCATCTTCAGGCAAATTCCAGATTTAGGTTAGCATTAAGAAAAAACTTTATTTGAAAACGAAAATGAAATGTTAATGTTTATTTGCAAAGCTTATAATGTGTGGTTTCTATTTAAAAAATTAATTAAAAAGGGGTTAATTAAAGATTTCATCAAACATCCTGACCTCCTTTTTTTTTGTTTTATTCCCTTTTTTTTAACTATAATTCAACGATGGCGGGGGGTCCCGAAAGGAACCTACCAGGGCCCCCCTACCCCAAAAAGTCGGGACTCTGATCTGGTTTAATTCTAGTTATTGTTTCTGAAATCTTTTTTTTTTTTTTTCTGAGCCTTCTTTCCGAAGGCTCCCCCCCAATCAAAATTGGTATTTTACCCCAAAAGGGAAACCCCTTTTTAACCCTTTCCAAATCCCCCTTCTTTCTATTATTCTTCTCACTTCAGGAGAACTGTAACTTAAAAGTTCTCAATTCTAACCATCAAAAAAATTCAAACCTAGGGGACTTTTTACATGAATTTTCCACCTAACCAAAAAATACGAATACAGTGGAGTTTCGGCCCCCTTTCCCGTTATGGAACTCTGTTATGGCGTATTTTTTTGGGGTTCCCCTTATCGACCATTATTTTGTTTTCAACCCTATGGGATCGTCAACCGCCCATTGCCAGCTCTTTCCAGTCTGCCTGTATCTCAGGGGGAGTAGGAAGCTTCTGCTGCTCATTCATCCAAAATTTTTTATAATTCATTGCTTTGGTGGTTATTTATT
>WNWK01022261.1:0-32827 GCA_009830355.1 Cherax destructor
GTTTCCCTCCAGCATGCTATCAACCGGGTTTCTGATTGGACCACCTTTGCTGTATAACCCCTGTGGTTTAGCGCTTCTATTTGATAATAATAATAATAATAATAATGATTAGGCCACCACTCACGGGTTTAAATTTTCTAGTGGCAAAACTCATCAAATTACGTTTACTAGACGTTCAGTGGTCTTTGATCATCCATTGTACCTATACAGGTCACGTATTCCAGAACGTGATACAGTCAGGTTTCTCGGCGTCCTGTTTGACCGTCGATTGTCCTGGAAACCTCATATTACCTCTCTTAAGGCAACTTGTCACAGCCGGCTGAAGATCCTTAAAACCCTCGCACATCTTTCATGGGGTGCTGATCGTAGAACTCTCCTTCGTCTACATTCAGCCCTAATTTTATCAAAACTCGATTATGGTGACCAGATATATTCGGCGGCCTCCCTTGCTGCTCTTTCCATCCTTAATCCTATCCATCACCTTGGATTACGCTTATGCCTTGGTGCATTTCGTTCTTCCCCGGTTGAGAGCCTCTATGTAGAAGCGAGCATTCCATCCTTGTCCGACCATCGTGATGCACATTGCATTCGCTATTATGTTTGCTCTCATGACGCACGCAATCCTTCCATGTATAGGATTGTCACAGATGTTAGTAGATGCTCATTATTTGTTCGTCGCCCCTGTTTACTTTGTTCCTTTTCTCTTCGTCTACATTCACTCTTGGCTTCCCTTCAGCTACCACCTTTATATGCTCATGTGACATCTTCCTTTCCCCTACCCCCTTGGGAAGTTCCTGTTGTCCGTGTCTGTTTTATTCCTCTACCTTGCGCGAAAGCCCAACTACCTATGGTGGCTTCTCGCTCTTTTTTTCTAGACCACTTCCGTTCTCATTCCCATGCTATCGCAGTGTACACCGATGGTTCAAAGTCATCTGCCGTGCTGTATAACCCCTGTGGTTTAGCGCTTCTTTTTTTATTATAATAATAATCAAAGTCATCTGGCGGCATCGGATTCACAGCAGTGTTTCCGGACAGTGTCGTGCGAGGGCATCTATTACCCTTTGCTAGCATATTTACGGCTGAATTGTATGCCATTCTTGTGGCACTTATCCGTATTGCATCTATGCCTGTGTCACGGTGATCGTTTCAGACTCCCTTAGTGCTTTACAGGCTATCCGTAAAATTGATACACCTCACCCCCCTAGTTCTTCGTATCCAACTTTGGTTATGCCGTATCTCTAGGAAGAACAAAGATATTGTCTTTTGCTGGGTCCCTGGTCATGTTGACGTACAGGGCAATGAACAGGTAGATACTGCTGCGCGGTCAGCAGTACGTGACCTTCCAGTTTCATATAGAGGTGTTCCATTCACAGACTATTCTGGGGTCATTGCTACCCACCTTCGCACCCATTGGCAACAACGCTGGTCTGACCTGCTAAATAATAAACTTCATTCTATTAAACCGAGTATAGGTTTCTGGCCTTATTGTCACCAATGTCGAGGCTGGGAGACTACACTCTCCTGTCTTTGCATCGGCCACACTCGTCTTACTCATGGGTATCTCATGGAGAGGCTCCCTGTCCCTCTCTGTGAACATTGTCAGGTTCCAGTATCTGTTCGCCATATTCTGTTGGACTGCCCACTCTATCTACGAGCACGCAGAATTTACCTCCATCGTCGTCTTCGCTCTACGGCCCTGTCTTTACCTTCCCTTCTTGCTGATGGACCCTTCTTTAATACTGACTCTCTCATTGACGTTTTGACAGAAACTGACTTACTACACAAACTCTGAAGATTATACCTCTAGCACATCCCTCAGTCCCTTCTATCTCGATCTCTTGCTACCCTCTATCCCTGCACTATCCACTGCCCTTCTGCATTTCATACCCTACTAATCATGTATCTCCCTCTTACAACCCATTCTCTCTGCATACTGTCCTGCCCAGCCGTGCTGTATAACCCTGTGGTTTAGCACTTCTTTTTTATTATAATAATAATAATAATAATAATCATAATACTGGTGAGGGGCTCTTGATCTAGGAAATTGGATATGTGCTCCAGTTCCCTGAATTAAACCTGAATGCCTTCCACATCCCCCCACAGACACTGTATAATCCTATGGGTTTAGTACTTTTCCCTTGATTATATTATTATTTTTATTGTATCAGGGTATACAACAAATTCTAACCACACAATAGAGCGAAAAAGTAATGTGAAGGACCTGGGAGTGATAATGTCGGAGGATCTCACCTTCAAAGACCACAACAATGTATCTACCTCATCTGTTAGAAAAATGATAGGATGGATAATGAGAATCTTCAAATCGTTTGTTGTCTCTAGGCTGGAATATTTCTGTACACTAACTACCCCCTTCAAGGCTGGCGAAAGTGCTGACCTGGAGAGTGTACAAAGAACTTTCACGGCACACATAAGTACGATAAGGCGCCTAAATTTGTATTCCCTGGAATGCAGATTAGAAATATACATGATAATATACATTTGGAAATCCTAGAGGGATTAGTACCAAACTTGCACACCCAAATTGACCACATACTTTGTAACCGCCTTGAGAACATCAGTCAGTCAGGCGTCATTACCACAGGTCTTAGTGATCATTTCATCATTTACTGTACCAGGAAAATCACTAGGGAACGGATTGGCCTACACAGGACAATAACAATTAGGTCATCTAGAAAATACAGTAAAGAAACACTGGTAAATATGCTACACAATTGTGACTGGTCAGTGATAACAAGTTGCACGGACTTAAATGATGCCTGGGAAAAATTCAAAACAATGTTCACTCATCCTTGATAACATTGCACCAGTTAAATAGGTTAGGATTAAACGAAGAACTGAACCCTGGATGAATACTGAGATATTAGATAATATGAAATTCAGAGACCAGTTGATAAAAAGATTTTTTTTTTTACATTTTATTATTTTGCCAAATACATACATAAAATGCATATAAAACATGCCAAAAACAAAACTATAACTCTTAATCCCCTAACGAACATTGCCATTGGTGCCTTAAACAAAACTCAACCAATCCTACACCTGCAATAATATTATGTCACATTCCCCAACCCCTATACCATACATCATTAATTTACCAAAATTGTTACATTACAATAATGAATGTATTAACATTAAACCTAACACAAATTTAGCCATACAACAATAATCCCAGAAATAAAAAGGTACCTATTACTGATATCTTAAGAAATTCAATACACCTTATGTACAACAATTAACCCAAATACAAGTAAAGCCGCACTGGAACACCCAACCTTGAAGAAACCCCGATACCAGTTGGGACTAAACCCAAACACAAAGTGAACCAAGGGGGCAATCCCCCAACCCATCCTCAATAATACACTGTTGAGGTGTCATACATACCAATTACAACTTACAACAATACAACACCAATATACTAAACTTTAAACACATGTAAAAAACATAATACCTGCTAATATCCTACCCTCGACAAAAGACATAGCTCGTTCTCAGAACACGTATACATATGTACACAATATACACACCTACCCACACACGCAAAAGTTTCCTATACACTCAGATATAAGGTCTTGCTCTCTTGCACAGAATATAATGTGCAATAAAGACACTACATTATTTCACTCAATTATGCAGCATGACAATACTGCCACACACCAATACAATCCCTAACAGGCGAACCCTGTCAAAAAAACAAAAACAAAAAAAACATCAAGGAACATTTATAAAATGACAAAATTACATACAAAAATTATGGTATGTTGCCTAGCAAGGCCAGCCATACCACTTACAAAGCTTACAACAGTAAAGCTCCAACCACAAACAAATAGCATATATGTCTTTAACTGACGCACCACACCAGTGATCATACCACTATAAATCTATGTAATTCTCTACACATGTTTCAGTACCTGAACATACCACAAGTAATCACCAAAACCTCATTCCACATACACACAAGCTGTATAACCCCTGTGGTTTAGCGCTTGTATTTGATTATAATAATGATTAGCGCTTCTATTTGATAATAATAATAATCCACATACACACAAAAATCTCCCCTCCCCGGCTCCAGAAACCCAGTCCAAAATCTTGCCCAACCCCATGAACTACCCTTTCAACCCCCCCTACTCCCTACCAAGAGAACACATGCAACCCATCCGAAAACCCCCAACCTAGTACAGGATGGCCTGTTGTATGTGTGTGTGTGTGTAAGGAAACACTTCGAAATTGTGTGTGTGTGTGTGTGTGTGTTATTTAGTTTGACAGATTCATCACCTATCGACTGCAAGTGGGTTATTAAGACCAAAATTCACCTGTCTACCTAAGTCCAAAAAGACAATAAGTCCTCCATCGCCTTGTCTCCCCCATCCCATCCCCCCACCCCCCTCAACAGAGACACACCCCTAGCTCACCTACATTGTCACGCCCAAACACATACATGCTCCCAAACTACCCACCAGCAGGTCAAGCCCATTTAAACCCCTACCAAGCCTCCCAATAATTCCCTAACACTCAAATTCCTATAAGTTTCCGAAAAGGTGTCCTCCCAACAATTCCCATATAACATACGATTCCTACACTTGGTACGGTACATACTAGCAGCCAATGCCCTAACCCTTTCCGCAATACCCACTTCCCTCAGTTTCCACGACACACACATGAAGTCCACCATACAATACAATAACCCTCTCTTATCCCTATTACTCACTCCTCTGAAATCTAGGAACAATGCATGCAACAACGGAACTCCCCCCCACCTAGTTTTCTGAGCACCCCCCCCATCCAAGTGCATACCCTATCCAGAGCCTCACAAAAATATACCACATGCAACACTGACTCTAGCAATCCACACCTCACACACCTACCATCTTTCACTAAACCCATTCTAAACAATACCTCCTGTGACGCCACTGCTCCATGTAAGAATCTGTACATCTTCTCATGGGGTCCCCCCTTCAACCTCAAACCCTTGAACCCCTCCCAAATCCCCACCCAATCATAAACCGGATAAAGCACCACCCCTTCCCCTACCTCCTCAACACCTAACCGCATCATAACCGAAACCCGCAATTTTTGCGGCTCTGACAACCAACATACTCATTAGCTAATCCCTACAATGTACTAAATCCCTACCCTCCCACCATTCACCCACATCCTGCAACACCCCCTACCCTGTCCTCCCCATGCCCCCTTAATCCATCCCTCCTCACCAAACAACATTTAACATACACACATAACAACTTCTTTCCAACCATATCAGACCCAACCCACCCAAGGCAACCCTCTTTCGCACTATGTCTTTCCTCAGCCAGTGTCTACCATTCGCCCAAATGTACTTAAACACACTGTCCTCCAATTCCTGTACATCTCTACTTAATAAAGGATAAATAGTCACCGCATACCAAATCCTACTATAAATCATAGTATTTACGGCAATAACCCTCTGCCTCAAATTAAGCTCTCCCACTCGCCAGCCATTCATATGCTCCTTCGCTCTCTTCACCACCTGACTCGAATTCACCTCCCTAGCACCTATCCGATCCCTCATGTACACTATACCGCAAATTCTCACACTGTCCACTACATTCCAGCCATACCTCTGCCCCAACCTCCAGCCCACCCAAGAACCCACCTCCATCAGTTTAGACTTTGCACCATTCACCAACATCCCCGTTGCCCTACAGAATAAGCCTATGATCGTTCCCACCTGTGCCAAACCCACCTTTTGACACACTAGCACCGTGGTGTCATCAACGTACCCCACGATGTTCATGATTCCCTCGTCCCCCCCCCTTTCCTTGCTCTACCCCATCCCCCACTAATCTATAGAAAGGATCCTGCAAACATGTGAACAAGATCTGCGACAGGGGACAACCCTGCCGCAGACCTTGTTCCATCCACACCACGTTCCCCAACCTGCCATTCACTTGCACCCGCACACATGCCCCTTTATACAAAGCCCTCACCCAACTTCCACACCAAAACCCTGTCGCTCCATAATCTCAAACAGACTCTCCCGTTCCACACTGTCATATGCTCCTTTCCAATCCAAAGCTAGTATCCCCCCTACCCCCTATCAATAAACTCTCGAATACACTCGTGACCTCTCACCACACCCCTACCCGGAATCCTCCCCTGCCCCTCGGCTATCACTCCTCCTAGCACTCGCTTTAATCTATTGCCTAAAATCTTTGCAAATATCTTGTAATCTGTATTCATGAGGACTAACGGTCTATAATTACCTAACATATCACCCACCTTCCCATTCCTCACCAATACCACTACTCCCATACCCATATCCCTCCCCATCACCCCAGCCCCTTTCATACAATTCATCACTCCCACCAAACAATCCCTCAGTACATCCCAATTCTACCTATAAAACTCATTTGCTATACCATCTATTCCTGGTGCTTTACCCTTACTTAGACAATCCACAGCCTCCCACACCTCCTGCTCACTAATTATTCCCCCCAAACCTTCCCTATCACCCCTTTCCAACCTCTCCACAATCCCCCCAAAAGCAAACCCCTATCCCCCACCAACCCCCCCACTACCCATATGTTTAGCATACCACTTGTCCACGTATACATTCATTCCTTCTGTGCTTCGAATCCTCATACCCTTCTCATAGCTCTCCAAATGCTCATCCACCTCCAAATACTCTACAGTCATCCTATCCCTGCGTGTCCTACACTTCCCCAACACATATTTGGAGGGTACGTCCCCCCATAACACATCATCCATTCCAGCTTTCAGCCTACATGCCCCGAACTTCTCATTCTGTATTCCCACCAACCTGTCCTTCAAAGCCCTAATCTCCTCAGTCATCCTGTGTCCCCCTTTTATATAACATTCTTGCAACAACCCCTCTAAGTAATTTTGTATACCAAAATGCCAACCTGCCTCTTCTTTACCCAATCTCTGATAATAAGCTCTTATGCGCTGCATGCCAACAGCTACCCACCAATCCACCAAACCTTCCTCACCCGGTTCCCCCTCCCATACCCTATTCCACCACTCACTGAACTCAACCCGTTTGTCCTCACCTTTAAATAACTTAACATTTAACTTCCAATAACCCCGAAACCACTGAGCTGTGCCCTCCCAATCCACCTCCACTAAAACTCCCCTGTGATCTGTGAACCCTACCCACCACTACACTCCTCGTTACATAAATGTGGTCCAGCCTTGCCCCATACCCCTTCCGAACAAAAGTATGCTCCCCCACTCCTCCCACCCCAACCACGTCCCTCAACCCTGCACGTCTAAGTAAATCTCTCAAAGCCGCCACACCCCCCACCCCTAGGCTCAACATCCCTTTCCCTAATGACACAATTGAAATCACCCCTGACAATCGCGACGCCCGGCAAATCCCTACAAGCATAACTCATATACTCCCTCACGAAATCCACCTTCACCTGACGGGAATTCTCCGCTGGCATGTAAATACCTAGGAAACAAACCCTCACCCTCCACCCTTACTATCCTACCCCCCCACACTCCTACCATGCCAATAATTTAAAAGGGCTTGACACCGCCACTGCTACCGCCACCCCCCTCCCTTTAACCTAGTTGACGATCCTGCAAACACCTTATATCCTTCCAATCTTAACTCCCGTCCACACCTATAGTTATGTTCCTATATAAAAACCACACGTACACCATACCGTCTAAGCGTACACTCTACCCACGCCCTCTTAATTTCATCTCTCAACCCATTTACGTTAATTGTTAAACACCTACCGCCCCCGGTGGCCTAGTGGGTAAAGCTCTTGCTTAACGCACGGAGGGGCCGGGTTCAATTCCCGGTGGGGCAGAAACATTTCGAAGTGTTTCCTTACATACACATTCACACACACATATATACAACAGGCCTAGTGTCTAATTGACATGTGCCTAGGATAAAATGGTAACTAACCTGAAATCAAAGACAAGGGTTTGCCCTTTGGCCTAGGTGGAAGATGCGAACCTAACTTCCCCTTACCTACTAACTTACCCAGCTGCTTCCTGCCCTTGACATGTCCCCTATCTTGCAACACTCCTAAGTCCTTCTTTGCAACTTCCACCAAAGGTTTTTTACAATTCCTCTGATCCGGGGTTAACACATCCTCACCCTCAGACGATGTGCCTGACCTCTTACGGGTCCTATGCACCACATCCACACTACCTGCACTCTCAGGCTGATGTACATCCACCTGCACAATTTCCTTCACCAAAGGTTGTTCCTCCAAACTGGCACTCACCAATCCTTCCACCATATCCACAGTGTCCTCTAAACCATCATTGGTGCCTACACTCAACACTGGCAACGGATCATCCAGCATGTCCTGTAGCACTTGCTCCAGGGGCTCATCCACCTCAGGACCCTCACCAGCAATACCACTGGCATCCACCGGTGGCTCCGATTCCTTTGTCAGCATCTGACACATTTCCGCTGAGCCCTCAACTATTTCACTCCATAGTTTCGGTTGTTTCTCCCTCGTTTCTGCTGCCTCCTGCACACACCTCCACGCACCTGCACTGCCATTCCACGGTGTCCCACATCAGCTCGTGGGACCGTCCTCTTCATACAGTCTGCAGCTACATGATCATAGGCCCGCACAATCTACAGGTCCTATGTTGCCCCATGTAGGTGACATACACCTGCGTTCTGAAGTCAGACAAGACCACGTAGGACGGAATGAGATGCCTGAGAGTCATCTTTAAAGTGAAAGACCCCTCAAAAATCCCCACCAATGGGCCCTCACTCCACTTCCCTGGGGTAGCTGCATGAATTATCCCGTATGCATTGATGTCGACAGGATCACACTCAAATAGGACATTCTTAACACGAACCTCCCCCAACCCGGCTCCTGTTCTTCAGGTTGCCGGTGTCGATATAGCACACCCTCTTGCCCTTGCCACTGAAATTTGTAATCATCTGGTCCGCATTTCTCAGGGGCTCCATCTATGCCCCTCGTTCCTTTCTTCTAAGTCTGCCAGCGAGTTAAAGCCCTTAGATTTTTCTTCTCTCAGAGGAGAATCTTATAATGTGCCTTTTACCCTTCAAGAACTGGAGCCAACACTCTCTGCTTGCCGATCATCGGCAGCTGGACCAGACGGCATACATATTCGTATGCTACAGCATTTACACCAGTCTTCTCTTACTGTCCTCTTACGACTCTTTAATCTTATATGGTCGCATTAATTCATCCATGCATATAACGTCTGTATTAAACACGTACCATTGAGGAAGCCCAGAAGAATATCAGATGTAGAGAGAGCGTAGGAGATGGTACAGAAGAAGAAAACGGGTTACTGAATTGCTTAAAAACACAAATATTCTGCAACAGAGGAATGATAGCCTTAGCCCAGACATCACTGAATTAGAGCAATAACTTTGGATGTCATACCTAACAGAAGAGGAACAAAGGAAACGAAAGGCCATACAGGATATTGCAAGAAACACAAAATACTTTTATTCCTATGCAAAATCCAAGCTAAGAACTACCTGTAGAATTGGACCATTATTGAGAGGAGATTCGTATACTGATGATGAACAGGAAATGAGTGAAATCCTAAAAGAACAGTATGAGTCGATGTTCAGCAACCCACTAAATGACAGAATGCCGCACAGACATTAGTGTAAATCCCATAGATTTCGAAAAAGAAATGGATAACATGCCCACTCATTCAGTACCTGGACCAGATTTATGGAATGCTCTGTTTATAGAGAAGTGCAAAGTACCATTAGCACGAGCCCTCAGTATTCTTTTATAGAAGTAGCTTAGATCTAGGTGAAATACCGGAGGCCTTAAAGAGTGCAGACATAACTCCTTTGCATAAGGGAGGTAATAGAACACTAGCTAAAAACTACAGACCAGTAGTCCTAACTTCTCACATCATAAAAATCTTGATAGAGTGATGAGACGGCAGATAACAAATTTTATGAAAAAGCACAACTGGCATAACCCAAACCAGCAGGACGATTATGTCTGTCACAGCTGCTGAACCATTATGACAGAATTACGGAGGCGTTGGAAGACGACCAAAACACAGATGTGATTTACACAGATTTTGCAAAAGCGTTTCGCAAATGCTGTCACACAGAACACAAAAAGTAGTAGTAAGCAGAGCAAAATCCAGCATCAGAGAGGTGAAAAGCTCAGTTCCCTAAAGCATTGTCCTGGCACCTCTGCTGTTTCTCATCCTCATAACAGACATAGACAAAAATACCTGTCACAGTTTTGTATCATCATTTGCAGATTACACTAAAATAAGCATGAAAGTCACTACGGTAGAAGACACTGAAAAATTACAGGAAGACATAAGCTGGGTTTTCAAGTGGGCAGTGGAGAAATATTTAACTTTCAATGGTGATAAGTTTCAGCTGCTGAGGTATGGAAAGAATAAAGAATTCAAAAGGAACACTGCATACAAAACTAAATAGAACGTATAGGAACGTAAGGGACACGTAAAAGACTTAGGAATAGTTATGTCTGCTGAGACGAAGATCACGACAGCCAGGAAGATGATGGGGTGGGTATTGAGAACTTTCAAAACAAGAGAAATAATGCCAATGGTGACACTCTTCCAATCGCTAGTGCTCCCTCATTTAGAATATTGGTCAATGCTGACGGCCCCGTTCAAAGCAGGATAAATATCAGAGCTGGAACAAATACAGAGACATTTTGAGTCAGTAAAGCACTTCAATTACTGGGAACGCCTTATAGTCTTGAACATGTACTCACTGGAGCAGAGGAGAGATACCTGGAGAGGGTTTCGGGGGTCAACGCCCCCCGCGGCCCAGTCCGTGACCAGGCTTCATGGTGAATCACAGCCTCATCGACCAGGCTGTTACTGTTGGCCATACATAAACTGACGTATGAACCACAACCCGGTTGCTCAGGTACTGACTTTAGGTGTCTGTCCAGAGCCTTCTTGAAGACAGCCAGGGGTCTATTGGTAATCCCTCTTATGTATGCTGGGAGGCATTTGAACAGTCTTGGACCCCTGACACTTATTGTGTTGTCTCTTATCGTGCTAGTGGCGCCCCTGCTTTTCATTGGGTGATGTTGCATCGACTGCCGAGTCTTTTGCTTACATAGGGAGTGATTTTCGTGTGCAAGTTTGGTACTAATCACTCTAGGATATAATCATGTATCACTCCCTCCTGTGTTCCATGGAATACAAGTAGAGGAACTTCAACTGTTCCTGGTAATTGAGGTTTTTTTTTATTGTACTTTTGTGTGTCGTGAAGGTTCTCTGTACATTTTTCAGGTCAGCAATTTCACCTGCTTTGAAAGGTGCTGTTAGTATGCAGCAATATTCCAGCCTAGACAGAACAAGCGACCTGAAGAGTGTCATCATGGGCTTTACGTCCCTAGTTTTGAAGGATCTCATTATCCATCTTGTCATTTTTCTAGCAGATGCAGTAGATACATTGTTGTGGTCTTTGAAAGTGAGATCCTCTGACATGATCACTCCCAGGTCCTTTACATTAGTTTTTTGCTCTATTGTGTAGTTGGAATTTGTTTTATACTCCGATATAGTTTTAATTTCCTCACATTTCCCATATCGGAGTAATTAATATTTCTCTTCATTGTACTTTAATTTAATTTTTGCATCCCATTTTAAAAAATCTGGTTGATTCAAGTGTCATCTGCAAAGGAAGACCCTGTGCTGTGGCTTTCATCCATGTGTACAGGACCCCAATGGAAATAAGTCACTTTGTCTGACTTTTTGGGTTATCATAGGTTCTCTACACATAGCGCTGCTATGTATGATAATCTATGTAACTGTATTTGTGTATACCTGAATAAACTTATCTACTTACTTACTAGTCAGATATGAGGATGGAGAACAAGATGGGAGCGAATACTGTGCCTTGTAGAACAGAGCTTTTCACTGTAGCCGCCTCAGACTTTACTCTGTTTACTACTACTCTTTGTGTTCTATTTGTTAGGAAATTATAGATCCATCTACCAACTTTTCCTGTTATTCCTTTATCACGCATTTTGTGTGCTATTACACCATGGTCATATTTGTCAAAGACTTTTGCAAAGTCTACGTATACTTCATCTGAGTTTTGTTTGTCTTCTAGAGCATCCAGGACCTTGTCATAGTGTTCCAGTAGTTGATACAGACAGGAGCGACCTGCTCTAAACCCATGCTGCCCTGGGTTGTGTAACTGATGGGTATCTAGATGGGTGGCGATCTTGCTTCTTAGAACCCTTTCAAAGATTTTTATGATATGGGATGTTAGCGTTATCGGTCTGTAGTTCTTTGCTATTGCTTTACTGCCCTCTTTGTGGAGTGGGGCTATGTCTGTTGCTTTTAGTAACTGTGGAACGACCCTTGTGTCCATGGTTCCTCTCCATAGGAGTGGCTTCTTGCAGTTCTTGATGAACACGGAGTTCCATGAGTCTGGGCCTGGGGCAGAGTGCATCGGCATGTCATTTGGAGTCAGGATAATATCAGATTGGTTTGAGTCTACCAAATTCTGTGTCCCTCTCATAAAAAAATCATTTAGATCTTCAACTCTCAGTCTAGTTAGTGGCTTGCTAAAAACCAATTCATATTGGGACTTGAGTAACTCACTCATTTCCTTGCTCTCATCTGTGTAGGATCCATCTCGTCTAAGTAGGGGCCCAATACTAGATGTTGTTCTCGACTTTGATTTGACATAAGAAAAGAAATATTTTGGGTTTCTTTCAATTTCATTTATGGCTTTTAGTTCTTCCCGCATTTCTTGACTCCTGTAAGATTCCTTTAGCTTCAGTTCGATGTTTGCTAATTTCTCTGGCCAGTGTCTCCTTACGTATTACAGATATATTGGCCTCTTGTAGCCGCTCTGTTATTCTTTGCCTTCGCCTGTATAGGGAGCGCCTTTCTCTTTCTAGTTTGCATCTTCTCTTCCTTTTCCTTAAAGGAATATGCCTTGAGCATATCTCGAGTGCCGCAGAGTTAATTTGTTCTAGACATAGGTTAAGATCCGTGATGCTTAGGCTATCTTCCCAGTTTATATCATTTAGGACTTGGTTTACTTGGTCCCACCTTATGTTTTTGTTACTGAAGTTGAGTTTGGTGAAGGTTCCCTCGTGATTGATCATATCTAACATACATGTAGAATAATGAGATACTGTCTTTAATGTCAATATAAATAACTAATTTTACCTTACTGTTATATCACCTTTCATTATAACTACTTTTCTCATAGTTATACTTACCTGTTTTTAGCTTTTAAATATAGAACACTTATCACAAGAACCCCAATGGAAATAAGTCACTTTGTCTGACTTTTTGGGTTATCCTGAAGGGTAATCTACACACATGCTGCTAAGTATGATATTCTATGTAACTGTAAACAAACCACGGTATTTAAGTGTACCTAATACCTGGATATACTCACTATGCTGGCGTGAAAATACATTAAAATCACTAAAATTCTCCTCACCAACTTTAATAGGACCCATGACCACAACACAAGACACACATCACTTTTTTATATACCCCGAGTCCATATCAACCTATGTAAAAATTCTATGCACATAAAGGGCCCCAAAATCTGGAATTCATTACCAGTAAATGCTAAGATAACTTTGTCTGAAAATCAATTTAAGAATCTTCTCAAAAACCACCTACTCACCCTAAACTTAATACTTATACTGTAAACTACTTTCAAAAATGCTCAATATTATTTTCCTATAAGATAATTTCAATTTTTACTAATATGTTACTATTATGTAACCCCTACTACTCACCCTAAACTAAATACTCATATTTTAAATTACTTTCAAAAATGCTCAATGTTATTTTCCTTAAGATAATCTCAATTTTATATTACCATCCTTCTAAACACTTGTTACAATGTAATATCATCATATTGCAATTTTAACAGTGTAATATCATAATATTGTAATTTGAAATCAAATATATAACTAGAAAAATCTCAATCAATTTCTCTAATATTATATACATAGTCTATAAGTCATTAGATTAAGCTGCCCCTAATGCCATGGCATGTCAGTGACTCTCCTTGCACTTAAGTTTGTGATTGTAACTGTGGAAAATATTGGTATTTTCTGAAAGTTATATTCGATCAACTTTCTAATGTGAATAAGTATCCTTAATATGTGGTTGTTGGTTCACATAATACTCAGAAATGAAGAGAGAACCAAACAATAAGGTCTTGATGCATGCGTAGTTAGACCAAGGGGGGTAAAACGGGGAGGTCAGGGCATGGGTACGCTGATCGTGGGTCAGAGGCAGTCACGTGTGGATACCCATAGGTGCAGGATATCGGGAGCGAAATGGAGGCGGGAATTTGGCGTGTGAAACGACCAAAACGCGAGTAGTGGTTTCACTTCGTAATTAAAAAGTGTTGTAACTGCGCTCCGTGCAAAGTGTGGGACATTAAGTCCGGGAACCACCATAATGGAGTGGTAAATTGTTAAAACAATGAGTGATACAACGCAGATGCGGGTAGTCATTGTCTAGGAACCTTGGCATGGTAACCACAACATAGGTGACGTGACTATCTGACTGAATGGAATGGGTGAAAGGGACTACATAGTAGGAACAATTCAGTCTGAGGGCCATAAGGTGGTAATTGCTGTAATGTACAACCCGCCACAGAACTGCAGGAGGCCAAGAGAAGAATACGACGAGAGCAACAGAGCAATGGTAGACACACTAGCCGAGGTAGCCAGAAGAGCCCACATGGGGAGAGCAAAGTTACTAGTTATGGGTGATTTCAATCACAAAGAGATTGATTGGGAAAACCTAGAGCCCCATGGGGGTCCTGAATCATGGAGAGCCAAGAAGATGGATGTGTTACTGGAAAACCTCATGCATCAACATGTTAGAGACACTACCAGAGAGAGAGGTGGGGATGATCCAGCAAGACTAGACCTAGTATTAACCTTGAGTAGTTCGGACATCGAGGATATCACGTATGAAAGGCCCCTTGGAGCTAGTGATCATTTGGTTCTGTGTTTTGATTATATAGTTGAGCTACAAGTGGAGAGGGAGCAGGAATAGGAAAGGGGAGAAACGAAACTACAAAAGGGGGACTACACAGGCATGAGGAACTTCCTACAAGACGTTCAGTGGGAGAGAGAATTGGCAGGAAAACCAGTAAAATAAATGATGGAATATGTGACAACCAAATGCAAAGAGGCAGAGGAGAGGTTTGTCCCCAAGGGAAACAGAAGTAATGGGAAGACCAGAACGAGTCCTTGGTTCACCCAGAGGTGTAGGGAGGCAAAAAGTAAGTGTAATAGAGAATGGAAAAAGTACAGAAGACAAAGGACCCAGGAAAATAAAGAGATTAGCCGAAGAGCCAGAAACGAATATGCACAGGTAAGAAGGGAGGCTCAGTGACAATATGAAAATGATATAGCATCAAAAGTCAAGTCTGACCCGAAGCTGTTGTATAGCCACATCAGGAGGAAAACAACAGTCAAGGACCAGGTAATCAGGCTGAGAAAGGAAGGTGGGGAGTTCACAATAAACGACCAAGAGGTATGTGAGGAGCTCAACATAAGATTTAAAGAAGTATTTACACAGGAGACAGGAAGGACTCCAGGAATTCAGAATAGGGAGGTATACCAACAAGTGCTGGATGAAATACACACAACCGAGGAGGAGGTGAAGAAGCTGCTATGTGAACTCGATACCTCAAAAGCGGTGGGACCGGACAACATTTCTCCGTGGGTCCTTAGAGAGGAAGCAGAGATGTTGTGTGTGCCACTAACACAAATCTTCAACACATCCATTGAAACTGGGCAACTACCTGAGGCGTGGAAGATGGCAAATGTAGTCCCAATTTTTAAGAAAGGAGACAGACACGAGGCATTAAACTACAGACCTGTGTCACTGACGTGTATAGTATGCAAAGTCATGGAGAAGATCATCAGGAGGAGAATGGTGGAGCACCTAGAAAGACACAAGCTTATAAACGACAACCAGCATGGTTTCAGGGAAGGAAAATCCTGTGTCACAAACCTACTGGAGTTTTATGACAAGGTAACAGAAGTAAGACACGAGAGATAGGGGTGGATAGACTGCATTTTTTTGGACTGCAAGAAGGCGTTCGACACAGTTCCTCACAAGAGATTAATGCAAAAGCTAGAGGATCAGGCACACGTAGCAGGAAAAGCACTGCAATGGATCAGAGAATATCTGACAGGGAGGCAACAACGAGTCATGGTACGTGACGAGATGTCAGAGTGGGCACCTGTGACGAGTGGAGTTCCACAAGGGTCAGTCCTAGGACCTGTACTGTTTTTGGTATATGTGAATGACATAACGGAAGGGATAGACTCAGAAGTGTCCCTGTTTGCAGATGATGTGAAGTTAATGAGAAGAATCAAATAAGTCGAGGATCAGGCAGGACTACAAAGAGACCTGGACAGGCTGCAAGCCTGGTCCAGTAACTGGCTCCTTGAATTTAACCCTGCCAAATGTAAAGTCATGAATATCGGGGAAGGACAAAGAAGACCGCAGACAGAGTATAGTCTAGGTGGCCAAAGACTGCAAACCTCACTCAAAGAAAAAGATCTTGGAGTGAGTATAATACCGAGCACATCTCCTGACGCACACATCAATCAGATAACTGCTGCAGCATACGGGTGGCTGGCAAACCTAAGAATAGCGTTCCAATACCTCACCAAGGAATCATTCAAGACTCTGTATACCATATACGTCAGGCCCATACTGGAGTATGCAGCACCAGTTTGGAACCCACACCTGGTCAAGCACGTCAAGAAATTAGAGAAAGTGCAAAGGTTTGCAACAAGACTAGTCCCAGAGCTAAGGGGATTGTCCTACGAAGAAAGGTTAAGGGAAATCGGCCTGACGACACTAGAGGACAGGAGGGTTAGGGGAGACATGATAACGACATATAAAATACTGCGAGGAATAGATAAGGTGGACAGAGACAAGATGTTCCAGAGAGGGGACACAGAAACAAGGGGTCACAATTGGAAGTTGAAGACTCCTATGAGTCAAAGGGATGTTAGGAAGTATTTTTTCAGTCATAGAGTTGTCAGGAAGTGGAATAGCTTAGAAAGCGACATAGTGGAGGCAGGAACCATACATAGTTTTAAGACTAGGTTTGATAAAGCTCATGGAGCAGGGAGAGAGAGGACCTAGTAGCAATCAGTGAAGAGGCGGGGCCAGGAGCTATGACTCGACCCCTGCAACCACAAATAGGTGAGTACACCCTGATTCTGGGTGACCTTCATGGGGAAGTGGTGTGAATTATAGTCACATTGTGGGACGTTAAGTCAAGTGAATCAGAGGTATAAATCATTGGAAGGGAAAGAGGTGGATCGGGTGGCATCAAGTGAAGAGACGCCATCCGGGACCACCATGTTGGGTATGAAGTAGATGATCGTTTCCATCTCTACTCATCGACTCTGAATTTCGGTATAGAGAAGATGAAAGTGTATAAACTAGTGGGACATTAAACCATAGTATGTATAGTGGTTAAAGTTATGCAAATAAACTGTAAGAAAGGGAAATAGTGAGAGGATATGAATCGCTACTCCCTGATCAACCACATGGTAATTTAACAGCCCGGTCTCGAGGACTGTAGAGAGCTCAAGGGAATCAACTTTCTCTTGACTCATCGGGACGACCACCACAACATCAGCATCTTGCCGGGAAACAATTTCTACCGGGCAGGACCTAAAGAGATCGACGCGAGGGGAACAAATAAGATAAGATAAGATTTATTCGGATTTTTAACCCCGGAGGGTTAGCCACCCAGGATAACCCAAGAAAGTCAGTGCATCATCGAGGACTGTCTGTCTTATTTCCATTGGGGTCCTTAATCTTGTCCTCCAGGCTGCGACCCACACCAGTCGACTAACACCCAGGTACCTATTTGCTGCTAGGTGAACATGACAACAGGTGTAAGGAAACATGTCGAAATGTTTCCACCCGCCGGGAATCGAACCCGGGCCCTTCGTGTGTGAAGCGAGAGCTCTAGCCACCAGACCACCGGGCCACCAACAAAGGAAGCGACTCCCTCACCCACAGCTAAGTATTACCGTTGTAACTATCTGTAGTCGGCAGATTAGGATGTTATAATGAATATATGTGCTGTGGTTATGTCGACGATCTAAAATGAACATCAGGGACACGAATAAGGGGTGAGTGAATATTAATTAATTGTACTCTCTCGTCCTCCTCAATCAGTCCAATATTAACCTATACAGTCCACATAAATTAACAATACCGTAACTATTGATGTTACCCATTCTTATTAAACTGGTCTAGAGCGGAAGTGGGTTCAGAGGTGTGAAAATATCGAAGGGAGTCATTTCAGCGACCAGGGTGATTACTTTTCTCACACATCTAACGGGGGTAACCGCGGTAAAATTATAATGGCGGTCATCTCCCGTTGAGATTATTTGTTTGTAAGTGGCGGTGAAGCCCAGACAGGTAATCTCTTAATTCCCCACAATAACTACAAATATCTATGTGAAATTGCAATGAAATAAAATTTACTTTACTTTACTATTTGAGGTTGTTACATAGTCGCTACTCCAACGAGGAAATTGCTAAGAGTGTCTAACTAGTGTTGAAGACTAATAATAATAATAATAATAATAATAATA
Organism: Cherax destructor; assembly: GCA_009830355.1. NCBI lineage: Eukaryota > Metazoa > Arthropoda > Malacostraca > Decapoda > Parastacidae > Cherax > Cherax destructor. The sequence goes on from WNWK01022261.1 coordinate 18,633, forward strand.
ATAATAATAATAATAATAATAATAATAATAATAACAATAAATCGCTCTGGAGGGATTAAATGTCGAATATTGCATTAAAATAGACATTTTCATTAATTCATCCATGTAATTTTTTTTCAAAATTATGTAAGAAATACGCTACATATCATATATACAAAATACATACAATCGCAGTAAAGCAGATTAACATAAATGTGAGGTGTGGTATCCGGGCGGCTTATTGAAGTGCCGGCAAGAATTAAGTTTTCTCTAGTACCACACCAGACAAGCTGGGTACAGAAGTTCTTAGGGGGAACTGGAGAAAAACATTCCTTCCTTATGTCCTCACTCATAGTGTAATTCATACTAAAATGGGTGTGTTGCTGTTATGTATTCTACTGCAGCAACGTGAAGACAACTTGTACACAAATGTATGGTGTTTGTATTGTGGGAATAAAGCTTCACAAATGTATGCAAATGGCCAGATGACCGCATATCAACTAGCCACCGAAGTGGCTAGTTTATTGTGCACCCCATATCCATCCTGTGGACGGTAGCGCAAGAGCATACAGATACACAAAAGGCCTAGGAACTAGGCCCCAAAAGGGTTAACAATTGTACATATGAATTTATATCTACAGTTCACTTATTGTGGAAACTTTTTTGAGTCGCTCAAATTCCACAGGGTAAATAGGCTGTATGAAGCCTTAAACATACCATGGATAGGTTCTCTGAGTTTATGAACCCACACACCCACCCAAACAAACACAGTAGTTGGCAGAGGTAGTGAGATTGCACATATTAATTCATAGATTTACTCTCCTAGGAAGGTCTAGGTAAGTTGTACAGATAGTGACTAATATTAGGATTATTGAGGTAACCTTAGATATTAATAATGTAGGTCTAGCACCTTAACATAGGTAGATTTAGGCCTCAATAGGTAAACATTAGGCTATATAAGCCAACGAGAAATGGCAATCCCATGCTGAGGTCAGACAGTTAGTTAGTTACCATTTTGTCCTAGGACATGTCAATTAGACACTAGGCCTGTTGTATAATTGTGTGTATGTATGTAGGAAACACTTCAAATGTTTCTGCCCCACCGGGAATTGAACCCGGCCCCTCCGTGCGTGAAGCAAGAGCTTTACCCACTTGGCCACCGGGGGCTGTACAGTGTGGGACTCACTATGCATGACCTGTGTTCTTCTCAGACCAGACACTGTTCTGTCAACAACTGCCATGAACAGCTGTGCGGCAACCCACGTGTCTACCAACATCAGACCTGGGGATCTCGGAGAAGATATCTCAAAGTACTGTGTATATCTTTCTCCATCCAGAATCATTACAGTAAGACGATAACTTCCTTTCTCTCAGTATCTGGCCAGTTTTCTGGGGGAAACGTTAGTGAGTTTATCTGTGGGTCTCGAGCAGACAGACACTATTATATTGGTATGTACCAGCGTCATCTCTTGAGTACAAGTCTGGAAGCTAGTGTCCCATACTGCTTAGATATTGTTTAGAGGATAACTCCCTTGGAGTTTGGGATTTCTGAGTTTCAGGCAGGACACTAATACAACTTTAATTCTTGCAGAATATAGCACTGTCTGCATGTCATCGATTTCAAAGTGACTAAGGCTTAGGGAGTCTGGAAAACTAGGAGACATTTCTCCTCTATCAAGTAAGTTCACCCCCTTTTAGTAGTGCATGTAGGTGGGGAATTCTTGCAGCTGCAGTTATTTAGAAATCTGTCCCATAAGCCACTTTTAAGTCTGAGAGGAGCGTCTCAGAGTGTCGGTGTCAACAGGGCTTGCCAGAGGGGCAGCTTACAAGGAGGCAGTCCCAAGACAAATTTCTACATGGTCCTTCTAACCGAGATGTGGAATAGCTAGTTAGCAGACATATTAGTCTTATCTTAGCTAGGCCACAGTTAACGTACCAGGCATTATCAAAATTAGTTAAGTTAGCACACCTAGGCCCAAAGACGTACACAGGGTAAGCTAGGCTAAGCTAACTTCTCAGAAGTTTAATATTTACAGTAATTTATAGGCAGGCCAGAGTAGGCTGGTTAAGCTTGTAAATTTAAGCTATTTACAGTAATTTACAGGCAGGCCAGAGTAGGCTAGTTAAGCTTTAAATTTAATTTATTTACAGTAATTTACAGGCAGGCCAGAGTAGGCTAGTTAAGCTTTAAATTTAATTTATTTACAGTTATTTACAGGCAGGCCAGAGTAGGCTAGTTAAGCTTGAGTTTAATTATTTACAGTGATTACAAGCCAGGGTAGGAAACTTTTATATTTAATTACAGTAAATTTGCAAGGTAGCCACAGTTAGGTTAGGCCTCTGCAATATTTATAACAGCTAGGTTAAATTTAACCTAGTTAACATTTACCCTAAATTGCAAAGCTAGATTTAGGCTAGTTGCACACTAATTTCAACAGTTATAAAGTTAGGCTAGGATTTACCTTCAACTAACTACACTGAATTAAAACAAGCTAGGCTCAGTTAAGCCAAGCTGAACACACATTATTTACTTACTGTTTCATAAGTTGGATTACTGAATTTATTTGTGTTAACCAAGTGAATTTAATTTGCAAAGACTACATATTTTACTGTGAATTTTATTGTCTTTGACTCGTTTTAATTTGTGATTTGCACCAGAGGCAAGCTTAAGTCCAGTAACTATTTACTGATGTGTACAGGGAATTGCTAGGTTAAGCTTTCATAACAACATACAGTTCAGTTGGGTTTGATGGCTAACAGTGTATATTTTGATTCTGAGTCAAGTCAATATATATAAAGAAACTTAAGCTTGTTGAGGAGCTTTGGGACTCTTATTCTCAACTAATACCATATCGTGCTGTGGGGTGGGCTAAGTACAAATTAGTGATGCACTCTTAACTAAACCACAACAATGATGGACGAGACTCTGAAAGGAGCTGCCCAAGCTCTAATTCAGCTAAAGTGGTCTATGGGAGCCCACAAGGGACAGATAAACAATGCGTTTAGGGAGTGCCGAGCTGTCAGAGAAAACACAGACGTAGATTAAGAGGATCTAGGAAGGTGCTTAGAGCTTTTAGAGGAAAGGCTAAAGGCCTTGGAGACTGCCTATCTTTGTTATGAGACAGAAGCCTATGAGACAGGTGAGCCTGAGGATGTTGTCGAGGAAGCTCGGGAGGAATGCGAAGATCAGAGGGCCGAATGTCTAGCATAGATGGGACTGCAAAAAGTTAATGAAAACATTGAAGGCTAATATAGCACGGGCAACAAATAGTACAGGGTGTACAGGCCGCCACAGTCCTTCTAGAGTGTTACCCAGATTGCCTACATTGAATTTACCAATGAAGGACGGAACCTTGACAGAGTACATTGCTTTCTGGGATCAGTTTAAATCCCAGATAGATGAGAGGGAGGATTTGTCGGAAGCCACCTATGAAGGTCGTTGCCAATCCTTAGGAAAATTATAATAGAAAAAGACAATAATAACTATAACCATAAACAATTTATTTTAATAGAATGAAATGCAAATAATAAATACTTAAATTTGAATATAACAATCCTATCTTAAGAAAAATGAAAACATAAATTAAACTTGATCCAAAGGTAGGTATTTACAGAAGGATGTAGATTAATTTATGTGTCAATCTTGTTGACACTGCAGCTATGAATCTTTGTTAGACTCAGTGTTGTTGGTGAATCGATGAATGTCAACACCCACATTCAAAAATCAAACAAACGAAAGTATCAAGGACTCAGGTGAAGGTTGTCCACTGGTAAAATACAGTTGCCTGGGTTTTTTTGATTGTAGATATAGGAACTACTGGCGTAGTGAACAATTGGTGGTCAAGACTGTTTCTCACTTGGAGAGAATTCCAGCCATCCACTTAGCTTTGAGTCAGATGATCCAAGCTGATTCAGAAAACTGGGGAGAAACCAAAAAACAATTACTCACCACTCTAATATTCATTCACATAGTAGGCATAAAGCCTTTAAAATAAATGGCAAGACTGAAACAATTTACTTTACCATAAGCCAAGGCAGGGCAGAGCAGAATTTAATGATCCTAAAATAATGAGTAAGGCTCTTAACATAAAATGAAATAAGATTGGAGCAGCTGCGAAATTACTTACAGTGGAGTCTGGCGTGGTCAGTCGAGGGGAGGGGGTATAGCGGGAGCTAGACACTCACCCCACCTCAACAAGCAGACTACCATACAACTATCACTATACATACCTTCACACTTTCATTACTCCCATCTATGGTCTTTTCCCTCACACCACCAAATTACAGTATATACGTTCACAACTTAAGGGTAAAGCCCTGGACTTGGTCCGGAATTACCAAACCACTGATATTAATTATCAACAAGCCAAGGACCAACTAAAGGATGCATTTGGTAACACAGAGGAGATAATGGTGCCTATATTTTATCAATTGGCAGATCTTGAGGTTTGCCGTCATGACCGTCAGAGCTTAGAGAAGTTACGAATCGAAGTTATGAGCTTGACAAATAGTCTCAAAAGATTTACATGATTTTTTTTTATATTTTATTTAAAACACACACACACACACACACACACACACACACACACATATATATATATATATATATATATATATATATATATATATATATATATATATATATATATATATATACAAAGCATAAAAAAATTAGTGTTCATTTCACTGTTCAGCCTTGGCTACTCACTTGTTGTGCTGTGGCAGTTGGTGTTTTCTTAGCAAGATGACGACACAGTTCCGCAGAAGAGGGAATACTGTTTGTGTGGAACTCATAAATGGAGCCATTTATCCATCGAATGCCAATGTATTGCTGCCGGCTATCATTCGAGACAAATATGGCATAGCAAATGATGATATTTACAACACTGCGCTCAATGGAAGTGCAAGAATTTTCATCAAATTGACAACTACCCAAGTTTATGAAGCACTCGTCGATAAGTTCGAGGACAAGTGTTTGCAAGTAAATGCTACAGTGGAAGTGAAGTTAAAAGATGTTTCCAAACAATACAAATGGATAAAGGTCAGAAATTTACCGTTTGAAGCACAGGAAATGGATGTAGTAATACATGCGGCTGTAATGGGTCGTTGGACTGATGGTTTATATGCAGGCATACATGAGGGATCATATAGCCTTAAAATGACATTACAAAGGACAATACCTTCATATGTAGTGTTACAAGACTTCAGAACACAAGTATATGTTACATATGCTGGTCAACAACGAATATGTCATATATGTGACTTGTATGAGCATATGGCTGCTCATGTAATAAACGGCAAGGACGGCGTCCGGATGAGGAACGTACGAGTATGGACGGACATGGAGAATTGCATGAATCTCAGGGAGGTGTGGGCGTGGACGCAACCGCAAGGTGGAGTGACATAGTAACAGAGTCGATGGAAATGTGTAAAACGCTTCTGGTGAACACACAGGTTGCAATGGGAACATTTGCAGAGGAAGCGGAACTAGATTTGGGTATGAGTGAGGTGATTCCTGAGTTGGTGAGTGGATTATTGGAATATTCACAAAGGACAAATGAGATTTGCTCTGTGGAAAAAGCTGAAGAGATTTTGAGTGTAGGGGGAAATGGGAGATAATAGTCCTGATGATTAAGGATTTTTTTATTTTTTATTTTATTAATCAAAACTGTGAGAATACAAAAGTAACATGACGGTACTACACCAAGTACCTCATAAATACAAAACAATATAATTATCTTAACTTAAGACTAAGGAAAATACATAAACCTAAGGATGCCCGCAAACTAAACAGAAAAGAAAACATTCGAAAAATGTAAGTGCTGTGATGCGGAAACTTACCCTACAGAAATATGAACACATTGGACTATATGTACAGAGACATTGAAAACAGCTACCTACATAATAACTCAAACAATACTTGTGGCATAATTACATCTACAGTACAATATAACATTGTTCATTTTTGTATATAAAATTATACTAAGGTGTCAAAACATGTTAATACCACATCAAGAACTTCATAAATGCAAACGATACTAATATCACAATGAAGACAAACGATATATGGCTAACGGCGTTCACCATCAATCTAAGTAGACAAGAAAACTATCTAAAAATGTAAGTGCCGTGATGCGGACACCTACACCGTATACAATCTACAATTTAAATATATTACAGAACACCCGTACCCTGTCGTCCAAAGGCCTGAGACACGCACATGCACCCCATTCACACTGAGGCCAAAAGACACTAAACACTCACTTGAGTACAAAAACACCCAACCTCACCATAAACACCTGCCTTCCTTAATATTCCAACCTATAACCTTTAAGCCAGTAATTACGTGCTACCAATAAAAGTACATCATAATGATCGTTCTAATTCGCATAAGGCCAAGACCTACCTGGAGTCTACCTGGAGAGAATTCCAGGGGTCAACGCCCCCGCGGCCCGGTCCGTGACCAGGCCTCTTGTTGGACCAGAGCCTGATCAACCAGGCTGTTACTGCTGGCCGCACGCAGTCCAACGTACGAACCACAGCCCGGCTGATCAGGTACCGACTTGAGGTGCCTGTCCAGTGCCTGCTTGAAGACAGCCAGGGGCGTGTTGGTAATCCCCCTGATGTATGCTGGGAGGCAGTTGAACAATCTTGGGCCCCTCACACTTATTGTGTTGTCCCTCAACGTGCTAGTGGCACCCCTGCTCTTCATTGGGGGAATGTTACATCGCCTGCCGAGTCTTTTGCTTTCGTAGGGAGTGATTTTTGTGTGCAAGTTTGGTACTAAGCCCTCGAGAATTTTCCATGTGTATATAATAATGTATCTCTCCCGCCTGCGTTCTAGAGAGTACAGGTTTAGGAACTTCAAGCGTTCCCAGTAGTTGAGGTGGTTTATCGCACTTATGCGTGCCGTGAAGGTTCTCTGCACATTTTCAAGGTCAGCAATTTCACCTGCCTTGAAAGGTGCAGTTAGTGTGCAGCAATATTCCAGCCTAGATAGAACAAGCGATCTGTAAAGTGTCAACATGGGCTTGGCATCCCTGGTTTTGAAGGTTCTCATTATCCATCCTGTCATTTTTCGAGCAGATGCAATTGCTACATTGTTATGGTCCTTGAAGGTGAGATCCTCTGACATGAACACTCCCAGGTCTTTGACATTAGTTTTTCGCTCTATTGTGTGGTTGGAATTAGTTTTGTACTCCGATGAGATTTTAATTTCTTCACGTTTTCCGTATCTGAGTAATTGAAATTTCTCATCATTGAACTTCATATTGTTTTCTGCAGCCCATTTAAAGATTTGGTTTATGTCTGCTTGGAGTCTTGCAGTGTCTTCAACGGTGGACACTGTCATACAGATTCGGGTGTCATCTGCAAAGGAAGACACAGCACTGTGGCTTATATCCCTGTCAATGTCTGATATGAGGATGAGGAATAGGATGGGAGCAAGTACTGTGCCTTGTGGAACAGAGCTTTTCACAGTAGCTGCCTCAGACTTTACTCTGTTGACTACTACTCTTTGTGTTCTATGTGTTAGGAAATTATAAATCCATCTACCAACTTTTCCTGTTATTCCTTTATCACGCATTTTGTGTGCTATTACACCATGGTCACACTTGTCAAAGGCTTTTGCAAAATCTGTGTATATAACATCTGCATTCTGTTTATCTTCTAGAGCATCCAGGACCTTGTCGTAGTGGTCCAGTAGTTGGGACAGACAGGAGCGGCCTGCTCTAAACTTATGCTGTCCTGGGTTGTGCAATTGATGGGTATCAAGATGGGTGGCGATCTTGCTTCTTAGAACCCTTTCAAAGATTTTTATGATATGGGACGTTAGCGCAATTGGTCTGTAGTTCTTTGCTATTGCTTTACTGCCCCCTTTGTGGAGCGGGGCTATGTCTGTTGTTTTTAGTAGCTGCGGGACGATCCCAGTGTCCATGCTCCCTCTCCATAGGATGTTAAAAGCATGTGATAGGGGCTTCTTGCAGTTCTTGATGAACACTGAGTTCCATGAGTCTGGGCCTGGAGCGGAGTGCATGGGCATGTCATTTATTGCCTTTTCAAAGTCATTTGGCGTAGTGATGATGTCAGAAAGGCATGCGTCTGTCAAGTTCTGTGGCACTCTCATGAAAAAATCATTTAGGTTTTCGATTTTCAGTCTGGTTAGTGGCTCGCTAAAGACTAAAGACATCTGATAGCAAAATTGCATTATCACCACACATTACAATATATGACCACCTGACCTCCGGACACTGGCTGGTGGACGACATGTGTTGACGCCCTATCAGGTGACACCAGAGAACGCACATAAACCCTAGCCATGTCACCCTCCGCATCCCCCCAGACCAGAAACCCCTGACCATACCCCCTTCTTTCCGATCAGCCCTGTACTGAGGTACCCCTCTTCCCCCATCACCCCCCCCCAGAAAACCTATAGTCAATTCCCTATAACCCTGAGAGAAAGCTTTACACCATGTCCCCGCATATATAACCTGATTTCTACACTTAGACCTATAAATACCTGCTGCTAACGCTTGGATACGCTGTGCTCTGGGAGCCTCCCGCATTACCCACAAAATATGTATGTACTCGACCACCAAGTAAACTACCGCTATACCGACGTCTTCCGGAAAAGCCCCCATGTCCAAATACAATGCCCTCAGGGTCATCAAACCCCCTTCCCCACCCTCCTTAATACCCCACTAAATCACTCCCTGACCCCCACCGCATCGCCAAAATACCCAATAAAAACCTATAACCTGTTTCACATACTCTCGGTGGTATTCGCAACTTCTTCATCCAATGTCATGTTAACTTCCAATTATACATTGGATAAGTACCTGCACCCTGCACCACACCTCTCCTCCCCCCCACTCTATCAAAAATGCCTACCTTAACCCTCCCAGGCTCCCGAACTACAAGGAGGAACCTAAAGATAGCCTCACATCTCAACAGATCCCTACCTCGCCACCACCTACATACCTCTTGCATGACTCCATTCACCCTCCTTCCCCCTGTACCCCCACTACCACATATTCTTGCTTGACGAAAATACTTTGTAGCCTATTACGTAGCGGTATCAACCCCAACCCACCCACCCCCACCCCAGTAGTCACCACCTCCCTACCTAACCAATGCCTTCCATGACTCCAAATATAACGAAAAACCCTCCCAAGCAACCTCTCAACATCACACTCCCGGAGAGGATATACGGCCGCAACAAACCATAGTTTGCTATATACTAAAACATTTACCACCACCGCTCATTGCAACAGTGTTACCTCTGTAGACCTAATGCCTCCCAACCTATCTATAGCTCTGTCCACCACCACCACCACCGAACTCAATTATCTTGCCAATTCCCTATCATGACTGAAGATTACCCCTGCAAATTTTAATCCTATCGACGCACTTCCAACCGCCCCTACTGTCCAATGTCCCTCCCACCCACTCACCTACCTCCAACAAACTTGACTTACCCCTATTTATCCTCATACCTGTCGCCTCTCCAAAATACCCACCAGGATGGTCGTATCATTGACATATCCTACTATGCCTGACTCACAACCCCTTCCCACCTCCCCATCCCAAACCCCTTCCCTAACCAATCTATAGAAAGGATCCTGCATACACCAAAACAGGGTTTGCAACAGAGGACAACCCTGCCGCAAACCCCTTTCATAACTCACCTGAACCCCCAACTTCCCATTTACCTGGACCCTTGCCAATGCCCGGTCATATAAAGTCCTAACCCACCCCACGATTTCTCCCCCAAACCCCAACCCCATCAAAACCTCAAACAAAAATTCCCTATCTATGCTATCGTATGCAGTCTCCCAGTCTAAACCCAGAACCCCTCCTCCCCTCTTGTTATCAACAAACTCCCTAATCCTCCTATGCTCTGCCCTTATGCTTCTCCCTGACACTCCATGTTGTCCATCATCTAAAACCTTCTCCAACACCCTCTTCAATAGATTAGCCAGTATTTTCGCAAAGATCTTATAATCCGAGCATAACAAAGTTATAGCTCTATAGCCCTTCATCCTATCACCTTCCTTTCCCTTAGGGACCATCACTACCACCCCTGTCCTTTGCTCTTCCTCCATATATCCCCTATCCTTCATTTGATTAAAGATCTGCAGTAAAACATCCTTTAACACGTCCCAATGAAACACATAAAAATTTCCTGGTAAGCCATCCACCCCAGGCACCTTTCCTAACCTTAATCCCTGCACCGCCAGCCAAACTTCCTCCTCCGTTATATGTCCACCTAACCCTTCCTATCCTCCTCCCCCAGTCGTTCCTGTATCCCCACCAAAATGATCCGTCGACTTGCCTCACTCCCAACCAATCTCCTAAACTTTTGCTGAAACCAAACCCCACATACCTGCACATGCCATCAGTTGTACGTAACACCTGCCCTTTCTGATACCCTCCTAGGTCTTCTTCGACCTTCAAAGATGAGATAATTATTCCCTTCCTCCTTTTCCTAAACCTCCTCAATACAGTGCCCGAGGGCCTATCACCCCATAAAACCTCTTCCAATTGACACCTGACCCTGACCACATGAAATCTATCATTTTGTATGTCCCATAACCGTCCACGTAGCATACTAATTTCAGCCTGATGCCTCCCCCCCTCCCCCAACATAACAAGCCCTAAGCTGACTTTCTAAGTAGCATTGCAAACCATACCCATAACCCGCCTCCTCCACCTCGACCCTCCGATAATAATTCATCACTGCCACCTTCGCCTGTAAAGACCACAACCTCACTGCATCCCATATCCCTCTGCCCCTCCCCCACCCTCTCCCACCAGTCTGCAAAGGCATCTCTATCCCTATCCCTCTGTAACAAACTAACATTCAATTTCCAATGACCTGGATAAACCTTGACAGCCCCATCCCAGCTCAACACCGCCACTACACCACGGTGATCTGAAAACCCAACATCGAGAAGATGCACGTCTCCTACACTTACACTTGACGCTACATAAACCCTATCTAGTCGTGCCGCATATCCTCTCCTAAAAAATGTATGCTCCACCAAAGCATCCCTCCCAACAACCACATCCTTGACTCCCACCGCCCCCAACACATCCCTCAAAACTGCTAGTTCCCATCCCGACCCTCTAGGCTCTACGTCATGCTTCTGAATAATACAGTTCCAATCACCAGCTACTATTACCACCTCAGGCAAGCCCCTTAAAGCATAAACTAAATATTCATGCACAAAGCTTCCTTCACACTCCTTGTGTTGGCTGCAGGCATATAAACCCCAATAAAACTAACAGGTATATCTCCCCATACCCCATAAACCCCTCACAATCCTCCCATCCCTACTTCCTCCCAGGACCTCATACGAAAAGGGCTGGTCTCCCTAATGCTCACCAACACCCCACCCTTGAGATTCACAGTACTCCCCGTGTATAAATTATAACCCCTTAGCAACAATTTCCTACAACACTTAAAATTGTGTTCCTGTAAGATGCATACATCAATCCCCTCTCTTCTTAAAGTTGCTTCCACCCATAACCTTTTAACCTCTGCCCGAAGGCCATTAACATTCATACAGAGACACTTGAAGGTTTCATTGGAGGCTTCCCACGATGCTTCACCAATCTTGACCCACCTAGCTTCATCAATAGTCCTCCCCCACCATAACCCCCTCCCTCTCCGGCCATGACTTTACCCTTAACCCCGCCCTTTGCCACATCCGCCCATACTTTCTTGCCAGTCCTCTGACCTGGCATCAACATGTCATCCTCCACTGGATCTCTTGCGGCACTCCCCCGCTACCTCCATGACCCCGCCTGATTCCTCACCACTCAAATCCTAGATGCCCCTATGTACCTCTGCCTCAACCACACACCTACACCTGATCATCCATACCATCACCTGCCTCCTTCTACCGCCCATTCAGCACTTCACCCAGCTGTGCCACCAACTCCGGAAGTTACCCTCCACATACTCGGCTGCCACCGGCGCCGGGCTATCAAGCATCCTCTGCAAATCATCCATGGGAGGTCCTGATAAGTTAACCAATACATCATCCACCCCCTGCACCTCACGATCCAGGGAACCACGTTCCTCATCCGGCTGCGTCACCGGTGGTAGAGATACTACCACCGCCGCTTCTTCCTCAAAGACGTCACTCCACTTGCCAGTACTAATCTGCTCACTCTTAGATGCCGGCTTCTGTTGGTGTACATCCTTATTCATCAATGTCGTCTCCGCTTGTTCCTGCATCTCGGCACCATGTTGACGCTGGGTGGGTGGCCCCCGTCGGTCACACGCAATAGCTATATGTCCCAGCTGCCCACATAGCCTACACATTCGCACCTGCCCAACGTACGTAATGTAGACTTGCGTACAGAAGTCCGGCATGAGCACATACGATGGTATTGGTCTCCTCAATGTCATCTTGAGACTGAACGACCCTTCCGGCATTCCAGTGTAGGCCCCCTGGGTCCACCTCCCGACGTTAGCGGCATGTATCACACCATATGCCTGGAAGACCCTCTTCACATCAACTGCATCAGCCTCAAAAGGCAAATTACGTATTTTTATCCAAGTATACGTCACCGAAACGTCCTGTAATCTCACCTCCAAGCCTTCAGAAACGACCATTCGCTTTTTCTGGTAAACGTCAACCACTCGTTCGTAAGCTCCACTGGTCACAAATTTCACAAACACCCTAGTGGCTCCATTTAGTGATATGCCATATAAATCCTCCGTAGGTATTCCATAAGCGTCTTGAAGAATGGCAGGCAATATACGTCTGCATTAGACGGGTAGACAGCTCTAACCAGCACCTCAATACACACAGTGTTTATCCGCCTCTGGTACGTCCGCCATTTTGAAACTGAAGGTTGTGTCCACTGTCCACCAGAGACCCTTGCCAGCACACCTGCTCACGATAGGTCGGGCAGCGAATGAAGTGCAGGTCATTGTTCATAATGACAATAGGGAAACGGATATGGAAATTCATAATGATTCGAGGAAACGAACCATGGCCATGGGTGATGATGATGTACTTACCCCTGGGCAAAGAACCTGTAAAAAAAGTGTCAGTTGATGTACCGCAAAGGCCTTTGAAAAATAAGAAAATGGGTGGTGATGTACAAGAAATGAAGAATATGGATAGGAACGGTAGTAATGGACAAGGTAGTTTGGGAATGGAAGGAACAAGAGTTAGTAGATCCAAAGGAAAACCACCTCTAATGTTTTCAAGAGCATCACGTTAAATGTTAATGGAGCTATGGTGGAGGTAAGAAGAAAGTGGATTGAGGTGTGCATGAAAAGATATGCAGTGGATGTGGCCTTTTACGAAAAAATAAGTCGATGTCGTAAAAAATTTGTTTTCCCCCGATTATAAAATGTATGTTGGAAGCCCCCGGGTTTTTCCCAAGGGGGGATTTGGGTTTTAGTGAAAGAATACCCCTTTTTCAGCTGTTGAAGGGGGAAGAGGGGGGGAGGGGGGGAAAAGTAGAGGGGTATGGGGGTTTTCATGTTTTTCCTTGGCTTTTACCGGAAAACTGGGAAGAAGTATAAAGGAAAGTTTTGGGGGAAAACAATTTTTTTTTTTTTTTTAGAGGATTGCCAGAGGGGGATTTTTGGGGGGTGTTTGGGGAAATGTATCATACGAAAAAGGGGTTAAAAAACCCGGGGGAGGATGTGGGGGTTTGGTGTTTTGCATGATTTTTTGGGGAAGTGAAAATTTAGTGGATGTAGTTGCCGGTGGGGATAATGAAATTTTCCCCCTTTTTGTAAGGGGGGGATATGCTGTGAGGTTAGATAGGATATATGTTTCTAGGATGATTTAAAGTTGGAAGGTTTCGGGGTTTTGGGGGGTTGGGTTTTCAGACCATAGAGGGTGATACATGACTTGGGAAAGGTCAGGTGGGGGGCTGGCAATTGGAAAATTTAATGTGAAAAATTTTTGGATGGGGGAGGAAGGAAAATGGGTTTTGGGGAATTTGGGAAATGTGTTGGGGGAAAAAAAAAAAATTAAAAAGGATATTGTTGCATGGTTCAATGAAAGCCAGCTATTCAGAAGTATTATAGGAGGAAAGGAAGAGAAGAGGGACAATGGGTTTTTTTCCCAATATTTAAGGAAAATTTTGGGGGGGGTGTTGTTATGGAAAAAACGGATAGGCAAGTAGTGGAAATGGGAAAATTAAAAGAGATTGCAAAGATTCAGTGAACGTTTTGATGATTC
>WNWK01022262.1:0-32825 GCA_009830355.1 Cherax destructor
TTCTTTTAGAAGCTTACTTATAGGTATATTTTATCTAAAAAAATAGATTTTCAGAAAATCCTTGAAAATGCCTTGAATCGTCAAAAAATGCAATAAAATAACGTTTTATAGCATTTTTGAATATTTTAATATTTTTTGAATATTTTTAAAAAATCCCATTAAAAATCTATAAAAATCATTATTTTTATAGAATATTTCATATTATTTTCGAAAAATACATGAAATATTAAAAAGCTCAGAAAAATGTGCTAAATACGTATTTTATTGCATATTTCGACGTTTTAGAGCGGTTTGAGTGCTTTTCTGGCAAAACTCATTTTTTAGCTAAAATACTTAGATTTTCACACTTTTAAAAAGAATTTCTACTGCAATTGAAATTTATGGGAAAAGTAAGCAAAATTTTATGATTTTCTTTTAGGAAGCTTACTCATAGGTATATTTTATCCCAAAAAATAGTTTTTCAGAAAATCCTTGAAAATGCCTTAAATCGTCAAAAAATGCAATAAAATCAAGTTTTATAGCATTTTTTAATATTTATTAATTATTTACATATTTTAAAAAATTCCATTAAAAATCTATAAAAATCAATATTTTTATAGAATATTTCATATTAATTTCGAAAAATACATGAAACATTAAAAAGCTCAGAAAAATGTGCTAAAATCATATTTTATTGCATATTTCGACGTTTTAGAGCGGTTTGAGTGCTTTTTTGGCTAAACTCATTTTTCAGCTAAAATACTTAGATTTTCACACTTTTAAATAGAATTTCTACTGCAATTGAAATTTATGGGAAAAGTAAGCAAAATTTTATGATTTTCTTTTAGGAAGCTTACTTATAGGTATATTTTATCTAAAAAAATAGTTTTTTAGAAAATCCTTGAAAATGCCTTGAATCGTCAAAAATTGCAATAAAATAACGTTTTATAGCATTTTTGAATATTTATAAATTATTTACATATTTTAAAAAAATCCCAATAAAAATCTATAAAAATCAATATTTTATAAAATATTTCATATTATTTTCAAAAATACATGAAACTTTAAAAAGCTCAGAAAAATGTAGCTAAAATACGTATTTTGTGCATATTTAGACGTTTTAGAGCGGTTTGAGTGCTTTTCTGCAAAACTCAATTTTTTAGCTAAAATATTTAGATTTTCACACTTTTAAATAGAATTTTACTGCAATTGAAATTTATGGGAAAAGTAAGCAAAATTTTATGATTTTCTTTTAGGAAGCTTACTCATAGGTATATTTTATCTAAAATAGTTTTCAGAAAATCCTTGAAAATGCCTTAATGTCAAATGCAATAAAATCAAGTTTTATTTTAATATTTATAATTATATTTTAAAAATCCCATTAAATCTATAAATAATATTTTAATAGAATATTTCATATTATTTTCGAAAAATACATGAAACATTAAAAAGCTCAGAAAAAATGCTAAAATCGTATTTTATTGCAATTTCGACGTTTTAGAGCGGTTTGAGTGCTTTTCTGGCAAAACTCATTTTTCAGCTAAAATACTTAGATTTTCACACTTTTAAATAGAATTTCTACTGCAATTGAAATTTAAGGGAAAAGTAAGCAAAATTTTATGATTTTCTTTTAGGAAGCTTACTTATAGGTATATTTTATCTAAAAAATAGTTTTTCAGAAAATCTTGAAAATGCCTTGAATCGTCAAAAATGCAATAAAATAACGTTTTATAGATTTTTGAATATTTATAAATTATTTACATATTTTAAAAATCCCATAAAATCTATAAAAATCATATTTTTATAGAATATTTCATATTATTTTCGAAAAATACATGAAACTTAAAAAGCTCAGAAAATGTGCTAAATACGTATTTTATTGCATATTTCGACGTTTTAGAGCGGTTTGAGTGCTTTTCTGGCAAAACTCATTTTTACCTAAAATACTTAGATATTCAAACTTTTAAAAGAATTTCTACGTAATTGAAATTTATGGGAAAAGTAAGCAAAATTTTATGATTTTCTTTTAGGAAGCTTACTCATAGGTATATTTTATCCCAAAAATAGTTTTTCAGAAAATCCTTGAAAATGCCTTAAATCGTCAAAAAATGCAATAAAATCAAGTTTTATAGCATTTTTTAATATTTATTAATTATTTACATATTTTAAAAAAATTCCATTAAAAATCTATAAAAATCAATATTTTTATAGAATATTTCATATTAATTTCGAAAAATACATGAAACATTAAAAAGCTCAGAAAAATGTGCTAAAATCATATTTTATTGCATATTTCGACGTTTTAGAGCGGTTTGAGTGCTTTTTTGGCTAAACTCATTTTTCAGCTAAAATACTTAGATATTCACACTTTTAAATAGAATTTCTACTGCAATTGAAATTTAAGGGAAAAGTAAGCAAAATTTTATGATTTTCTTTTAGGAAGCTTACTTATAGGTATATTTTATCTAAAAAAATAGTTTTTCAGAAAATCCTTGAAAATGCCTTGAATCGTCAAAAAATGCAATAAAATAACGTTTTATAGGATTTTTGAATATTTATAAATTATTTACATATTTTTAAAAAATCCCATTAAAATTCATAAAAATCATTATTTTTATAGAATATTTCATATTATTTTCGAAAAATACATGAAACATTAAAAAGCTCAGAAAAATGTGCTAAATACGTATTTTATTGCATATTTCGACGTTTTAGAGCGGTTTGAGTGCTTTTCTGGCAAAACTCATTTTTTAGCTAAAATACTTAGATATTCAAACTTTTTAAATAGAATTTCTACTGCAATTGAAATTTATGGGAAAAGTAAGCAAATTTTTATGATTTTCTTTTAGGAAGCTTACTCATAAGTATATTTTATCCCAAAAAATAGTTTTTCAGAAAATCCTTGAAAATGCCTTAAATCGTCAAAAAATGCAATAAAATCAAGTTTTATAGCATTTTTGAATATTTATTAATTATTTACATATTTTTAAAAAATCCCATTAAAAATCTATAAAAATCAATATTTTTATAAAATATTTCATATTAATTTCGAAAAATACATGAAACATTAAAAAGCTCAGAAAAATGTGCTAAAATCATATTTTATTGCATATTTCGACGTTTTAGAGCGGTTTGAGTGCTTTTTTGGCTAAACTCATTTTTCAGCTAAAATACTTAGATTTTCACACTTTTAAATAGAATTTCTACTGCAATTGAAATTTATGGGAAAAGTAAGCAAAATTTTATGATTTTCTTTTAGGAAGCTTACTTATAGGTATATTTTATCTAAAAAAAAAGTTTTTCAGAAAATCCTTGAAAATGCCTTGAATCGTCAAAAATTGCAATAAAATAACGTTTTATAGCATTTTTGAATATTTATAAATTATTTACATATTTTAAAAAAATCCCAATAAAAATCTATAAAAATCAATATTTTTATAAAATATTTCATATTATTTTCGAAAAATACATGAAACATTAAAAAGCTCAGAAAAATGTGCTAAAATCGTATTTTATTCATATTTCGACGTTTTAAAGCGGTTTGAGTGCATTTCTGGCAAAACTCTTATTTTATCTAAAAAAATAGTTTTTTAGAAAATCCTTGAAAATGCCTTGAATCGTCAAAAAATGCAATAAAATAACGTTTTATAGGATTTTTGAATATTTATAAATTATTTACATATTTTTAAAAAATCCCATTAAAAATCTATAAAAATCATTATTTATATAGAATATTTCATATTATTTTCGAAAAATACATGAAACATTACAAAGCTCAGAAAAATGTGCTAAAAACGTATTTTATTGCATATTTCGACGTTTTAGAGCGGTTTGAGTGCTTTTCTGGCAAAACTCATTTTTTAGCTAAAATACTTAGATTTTCACACTTTTAAATAGAATTTCTACTGCAATTGAAATTTATGGGAAAAGTAAGCAAAATTTTATGATTTTCTTTTAGGAAGCTTACTCATAGGTTCTTCAGAAAATCCTTGAAAATGCCTTAAATCGTCAAAAAATGCAATAATGCAATATTTTTAAAAAATCCCATTAAAAATCTATAAAAATCAATATTTTTATAGAATATTTCATATTATTTTCGAAAAATACATGAAACATTAAAAAGCTCAGAAAAATATGCTAAAATCGTATTTTATTGCACATTTCTACGTTTTAGAGCGGTTTGAGTGTTTTTCTGGCAAAACTCATTTTTTAGGTAAAATACTTACATTTTCACACTTTTAAATAGAATTTCTACTGCAATTGAAATTTATGGGAAAAGTAAGCAAAATTTTATGACTTTCTTTTAGGAAACTTACTTATAGGTATATTTTATCTAAAAAAATAGTTTTTCAGAAAATCCTTGAAAATGCCTTGAATCGTCAAAAAATGCAATAAAATAACGTTTTATAGCATTTTTGAATATTTATAAATTATTTACATATTTTTAAAAAATCCCATTAAAAATCTATAAAAATAATTATTTTTATAGAATATTTCATATTATTTTCGAAAAATACATGAAACATTAAAAGATCCGAAAAATGTGCTAAATACTTATTTTATTGCATATTTCGACGTTTTAGAGCGGTTTGAGTGCTTTTCTGGCAAAACTCATTTTTTAGCTAAAATACTTAGCTTCTTTTAGGAAGCTTACTCATAGGTATATTTTATCTAAAAAATAGTTCTTCAGAAAATCTTTAAAATGCCTTAAATCGTCAAAAATGCAATAAAATCAAGTTTTATAGCATTTTTTAATATTTATTAATTATTTACATATTTTTAAAAAATCCCATTAAAAATCTATAAAAATCAATATTTTTATAGAATATTTCATATTATTTTCGAAAAATACATGAAACATTAAAACGCTAAGAAAAATATGCTAAAATCGTATTTTATTGCATATTTCGACGTTTTAGAGCGTTTGAGTGCTTTCTGGCAAAACCATTTTTTAGCTAAAATACTTACATTTTCACACTTTTAAATAGAATTTCTACTGAATTGAAATTTATGGGAAAAGTCAAAATTTTATGATTTTCTTTAGGAAGCTTACTTATAGGTATATTTATCTAAAAATAGTTTTTCAGAAAATCCTTGAAAACCTGATCCAAAAATGCAATAAAATAACGTTTTATAGCATTTTTGAATATTTAAATATTATTTGAATATTTTTAAAAATCCCATTAAAAATCTATAAAATCATTATTTTTATAGAATATTTATATTATTTTCGAAAAATACATGAAATATTAAAAGCTCAGAAAATGTGCTAAATACGTATTTTATTTCATATTTCGACGTTTTAGAGCGGTTTGAGTGCTTTTCTGGCAAAACTCATTTTTAGCTAAAATACTTAGATTTTCACACTTTTAAAAGAATTTCTACTGCAATTGAAATTTATGGTAAAAGTAAGCAAAATTTTATGATTTTCTTTAGGAAGCTTACTCATAGGTATATTTTATCCCAAAAAATAGTTTTTCAGAAAATCCTTGAAAATGCCTTAAATCGTCAAAATGCAATAAAATAAGTTTTATAGCATTTTTAATATTTATTAATTATTTACATATTTTTAAAAATTCCATTAAAAATCTATAAAAATCAATATTTTTATAGAATATTTCATATTAATTTCGAAAAATACATGAAACATTAAAAAGCTCAGAAAAATGTGCTAAAATCATATTTTATTGCATATTTCGACGTTTTAGAGCGGTTTGAGTGCTTTTTTGGCTAAACTCATTTTTCAGCTAAAATACTTAGATTTTCACACTTTTAAATAGAATTTCTACTGCAATTGAAATTTATGGGAAAAGTAAGCAAAATTTTATGATTTTCTTTTAGGAAGCTTACTTATAGGTATATTTTATCTAAAAAAATAGTTTTTAGAAAATCCTTGAAAATGCCTTGAATCGTCAAAAATTGCAATAAAATAACGTTTTATAGCATTTTTGAATATTTATAAATTATTTACATATTTTAAAAAAATCCCAATAAAAATCTATAAAAATCAATATTTTTATAAAATATTTCATATTATTTTCGAAAAATACATGAAACTTTAAAAAGCTCAGAAAAATGTGCTAAATACGTATTTTATTGCATATTTAGACGTTTTAGAGCGGTTTGAGTGCTTTTCTGGCAAAACTCATTTTTTAGCTAAAATATTTAGATTTTCACACTTTTAAATAGAATTTCTACTGCAATTGAAATTTATGGGAAAAGTAAGCAAAATTTTATGATTTTCTTTTAGGAAGCTTACTCATAGGTATATTTTATCTAAAAAAATAGTTTTTCAGAAAATCCTTGAAAATGCCTTGAATCGTCAAAAATGCAATAAAATAACGTTTTATAGGATTTTGAATATTTATAAATTATTTACATATTTTTAAAAAATCCCATTAAAAATCTATAAAAATCATTATTTTTATAGAATATTTCATATTATTTTCGAAAAATACATGAAACATTAAAAAGCTCAGAAAAATGTGCTAAATACGTATTTTATTGCATATTTCGACGTTTTAGAGCGGTTTGAGTGCTTTTCTGGCAAAACTCATTTTTAGGTAAAATACTTACATTTTCACACTTTTAAATAGAATTTCTACTGCAATTGAAATTTATGGGAAAAGTAAGCAAAATTTTATGATTTTCTTTTAGGAAGCTTACTTATAGGTATATTTTATCTAAAAAAATAGTTTTTCAGAAAATCCTTGAAAATGCCTTGAATCGTCAAAAAATGCAATAAAATAACGTTTTATAGCATTTTTGAATATTTATAAATTATTTACATATTTTTAAAAAATCCCATTAAAAATCTATAAAAATAATTATTTTTATAGAATATTTCATATTATGCCGGGAGCAATGGGCTAGTAACCCCTTCTCCTGTACAAATCTACTAAAAACGAGAAGAAGAAAAACTTTATAAAATTGGGTTGTCTGAATGTGCGTGGATGTAGTGCGGATGATAAGAAAGAGATGATTGCTGATGTTATGAATGAAAAGAAGTTGGATGTCCTGGCCTAAGCGAAACAAAGCTGAAGGGGTAGGCGAGTTTCAGTGGAGAAATAAATGGGATTAAGTCAGGAGTATCTGAGAGAGTTAGAGCTAAGGAAGGGGTAGCAATAATGTTGAAGGATCAGTTATGGAAGGAAAAGAGGGAATATAAATGTGTAAATTCAAGGATTATGTGGATTAAAATAAGGGTCGGATGCGAAAAGTGGGTCATAATAAGCGTGTATGCACCTGGAGAAGAGAGGAGTGTAGAGGAGAGAGAGATTTTGGGAGATGTTAAGCGAATGTATAGGAACTTTTGAACCAAATGAGAGAGTAATTGTGGTAGGGGACCTAAATGCTAAAGTGGGAGAAACATGCAGAGAGGGTGTAGTAGGTAAGTTTGGGGTGCCTGGTGTAAATGATAATGGGAGCCCTTTGATTGAACTTTGTATAGAAAGGGGTTTAGTTATAGGTAATACATATTTTAAGAAAAGAGGATAAATAAGTATACAAGATATGATGTAGGGCGTAATGACAGTAGTTTGTTGGACTATGTATTGGTAGATAAAAGACTGTTGAGTAGACTTCAGGATGTACATGTTTATAGAGGGCTACAGATATATCAGATCACTTTTTAGTTATAGCTACAGTGGGAGTAAAAGGTAGATGGGATACAAGGAAAATAGAATCAGTAAGTAAAAGAGAGTGAAGGTATATAAACTAAAGAGGAGGCAGTTAGGGTAAGATATAAACAACTATTGGAGGATAGATGGGCTAGTGAGAGTGTAGGCAATGGGGTCGAAAATGTATGGGGTAGATTTAAAAATGTAGTGTTAGAGTGTTCAGCAGAAGTTTGTGGTTACAGGCGAGTGGGTGCAGGAGGGAAGAGGAGCGATTGGTGGAATGATGATGTAAAGAGAGTAGTAAGGGAGAAAAAGTTAGCATATGAGAGGTTTTTACAAAGTAGAAGTAATGCAAGGAGGAAGAGTATATGGAGAGAAAAGAGAAGTTAAAGAGTGGTGAAGCAATGTAAAAGAGAGCAGATGAGAGAGTGGGTGAGATGTTATCAGCAAATTTTGTTGAAAATAAGAAAAAGTTTTGGAATGAGATTAATAAGTTGAGGAAGCCTAGAGAACAAATGGATTTGACAGTTAAAAATAGGAGGAGAGTTATTAAATGGAGAGTTAGAGGTATCGGGAAGATGGAGAGAATATTTTGAGGATTTGTTAAATGTTGATGAAGACAGGGAAGCTGTGATTTCGTGTGTAGGGCAAGGAGGAATAACATCTTGTAGGAGTGTGGAAGAGCCAGTTGTGGGTGTAGGGAAGTTCGTGAGGCAGTGGGTAGAATGAAAGGGGTAAGGCAGCTGGGATTGATGGGATAAAGATAGAAATGTTAAAAGCAGGTGGGGATATAATTTTGGAGTGGTTGGTGCTATTATTTAATAAATGTATGGAAGAGGGTAAGGTACCTAGGGATTGGCAGAGCGTGTATTGTTCCTTTGTATAAAGGCAAAGGGGACAAAAGAGAGTGCAAAAATTATAGGGGAATAAGTCTGTTGAGTGTACCTGGTAAAGTGTATGGTAGAGTTATTATTGAAAGAATTAAGAGTAAAACAGAAAGCAGGATAGCAGATGAACAAGGGGCTTTAGGAAAGGTAGGGGTGTGTAGACCAAGTGTTTACAGTGAAACATATAGGTGAACAGTATTTGGATAAGGGTAAAGATGTTTTGTGGCATTTATGGATTTGGAAAAGGCGTATGATAGGGTAGATAGGGGGCAATGTGGCAGATGTTGCAGGTGTATGGAATAGGAGGAAGGTTACTGAAAGCAGTGAAGAGTTTTTATGAGGATAGTGAGGCTCAGGTTAGAGTGTGTAGGAGGAAGGGACTATTTCCCAGTAAAGTGGGCCTTAGACAAGGATGTGTGATGTCACCGTGGTTGTTCAATATATTTATAGACGGGGTTGTAAGAGAAGTGAATGCGAGGGTCTTGGCAAGAGGTGTTGGGCTAAAGATAAAGAAGCAAATACAAAGTGGGAGTTGTCACAGTTGCTTTTGCTGATGACACTGTGCTTTGGGAGATTCTGAAGAAAGCTGCAGAGGTTGGTGGATGAATTTGGTAGGGTGTGTAAAAGAAGAAAATTGAAAGTGAATATAGGAAAGAGTAAGGTGATGAGGATAACAAAAGAATAGGTGACGAAAGATTTGATATCAGATTGGAGGGAGAGAGTATGGAGGAGGTTAATGTATTCAGATATTTGGGAGTGGACATGTCGGCGGATGGGTCTATGAAGGATGAGGTGAATCATAGAATTGATGATGGGAAAAGGGTGAGTGGAGCACTTCGAGTCTGTGGAGACAAAGAACCTTGTCCATGGAAGTAAAGAGGGAATGTATGAGATATAGTTATACCAACGCTCTTATATGGGTGTGAAGCATGGGTGATGAATGTTGCAACGAGGAGAAGGCTGGAGGCAGTGGAGATGTCATGTCTGAGGTCAATGTGTGGTGTGAATATAATGCAGAGAATTCGGAGTTTGGAAATTAGGAGGAGGTGCGGGATTACAAAAACGATTGTCCAGAGAGCTGAGGAGGGTTGTTGAGGTGGTTTGGACATGTAGAGAGAATGGAACGACACAGAGTGACTTCGAGAGTGTATAAATCTGTAGTGGAGGAAGGCGGGTAGGGGTCGGCCTAGGAAAGGTTGGAGGAGGGTAAAGGAAGTTTTGTGTGCGAGGGGCTTGGACTTCCAGCAAGCATGTGTGAGCGTATTTGATAGGAGTGAATGGAGGCATATGGTTTTAATACTTGACGTGCTGTTGGAGTGTGAGCAAAGTAACATTTATGAAGGGATTCAGGAAACCGGCAGGCCGGACTTGAGTTCTGGAGATGGGAAGTACAGTGCCGGCACTCTGAAGGAGGGTGTTAATGTTGCAGTTTTATAACTGTAGTGTAAAGCACCCTTCTGGCAAGACAGTGATGGAGTGAATGATGATGAAAGTTTTTCTTTTTCGGGCCACCCTGCCTTGGTGGGAATCGGCCGATGTGTTAATAAAAAAAAATTTCATATTATTTTCGAAAAATACATGAAACATTAAAAGCTCCGAAAAATGTGCTAAATACGTATTTTATTGCATATTTCGACGTTTTAGAGCGGTTTGAGTGCTTTTCTGGCAAAACTCATTTTTTAGCTAAAATACTTAGCTTCTTTTAGGAAGCTTACTCTACTCATAGGTATATTTTATCTAAAAAAATAGTTCTTCAGAAAATCCTTGAAAATGCCTTAAATCGTCAAAAAATGCAATAAAATCAAGTTTTATAGCATTTTTTAATATTTATTAATTATTTACATATTTTTAAAAAATCCCATTAAAAATCTATAAAAATCAATATTTTTATAGAATATTTCATATTATTTTCGAAAAATACATGAAACATTAAAAGCTCAGAAAAATATGCTAAAATCGTATTTTATTGCATATTTCGACGTTTTAGAGCGGTTTGAGTGCTTTTCTGGCAAAACTCATTTTTTTAGCTAAAATACTTACATTTTCACACTTTTAAATAGAATTTCTACTGCAATTGAAATTTATGGGAAAAGTAAGCAAAATTTTATGATTTTCTTTTAGGAAGCTTACTTATAGGTATATTTTATCTAAAAAAATAGTTTTTCAGAAAATCCTTGAAAATGCCTTGAATCGTCAAAAAATGCAATAAAATAACGTTTTATAGCATTTTTGAATATTTAAATATTATTTGAATATTTTTAAAAAATCCCATTAAAAATCTATAAAAATCATTATTTTTATAGAATATTTCATATTATTTTCGAAAAATACATGAAATATTAAAAAGCTCAGAAAAATGTGCTAAATACGTATTTTATTGCATATTTCGACGTTTTAGAGCGGTTTGAGTGCTTTTCTGCAAACTATTTTTAGCAAATACTTAGATTTTCACTTTAAAAAGAATTTCTACAATTAATTTATGGAAAAGTAAGCAAAATTTTATGATTTTCTTTAGAACTTACTATAGGTATATTTTATCCAAAAATAGTTTTTCAGAAATCTTGAAAATGCCTAATCGTCAAAAATGCAATAAAATCAAGTTTTATAGCATTTTAATATTTATTAATTATTTATATTTTTAAAAATTCCATTAAAATCTATAAAATCAATATTTTATAGAATATTTCATATTATTTCGAAAATACATGAAACATTAAAGCTCAGAAAAAATGTAAATCGATTTATTGCATATTTCGACGTTTAGAGCGGTTTGAGTGCTTTTTGGCAAACTCATTTTAGCTAAAATACTTAATTTCACACTTTAAATAAATTTCTGCAATTGAAATTTATGGAAAAGTAAGCAAATTTTATGATTTTCTTTGGAAGCTTACTATAGGTATATTTTATCTAAAATAGTTTTGCTGAATGTGAATCGTCAAATGCAATAAATAACGTTTTATAGCATTTTGAATATTTAAAATTATTTAATATTTTAAATCCCTTAAAATCTATAAAAATCAATATTTTTATAGAATATTTCATATTTTTTCGAAAATACATGAAATTAAAAGCTCAGAAAATGTTAAATACGTATTTTATCATATTTCGACGTTTTAGAGCGTTTGAGGCTTTTCTGCAAACTCATTTAGCTAAAATACTTAGATTTTCACACTTTTAAAAGAATTTCTACTGCAATTGAAATTTATGGAAAAGTAACAAATTTATGTTTTCTTTAGAACTTATCATAATTTTATCAAATAGTTTTCAGAAAATCTGAAATCTTAAATGTCAAAAATCAAATAAATGTAATATTATTAATTATTTATATTAAAATCCATTAAAATCTATAAAATCAAAATTTTTATAGAATATTTCATATTAATTTCGAAAAATACATGAAACATTAAAGCTCAGAAAATGTGCTAAAATCTATTTTATTGCATATTTCGACGTTTTAGAGCGGTTTGAGTGCTTTGGCAAACTCATTTTCAGCTAAATTTAGATTTTCACACTTTAAATAAATTTCTACTGCAATTGAAATTATGGAAAAAGCAAAATTTTATGATTTTCTTTAGAAGCACTTATAGGTATATTTTATCTAAATAGTTTTTAGAAAATCTTGAAAATCCTTGAATCGTCAAAATGCAATAAAATAACGTTTATAGCATTTTGAATATTTATAAATTATTTACATATTTTAAAATCCAATAAAAATCTATAAAAATAATATTTTTATAAAATATTTATTATTTTCGAAAATACATGAAACTTTAAAGCTCGAAAATGGCTAATACGTATTTTATTGCATATTTGACGTTTAGAGCGGTTTGAGTGCTTTCTGCAAACTCATTTTTAGCTAAATATATTTCACACTTTAAATAAATTTCTATGCAATTGTTATGGAAAGTAACAATTTTATGATTTTCTTTTGAAGCTTATCATAGTATATTTATCTAAAATAGTCAGAAAATCTTGAAAATGCTAAATTCAAAATGCAAATCAATTTTAACATTTTTAATATTTATTAATTATTTACATATTTAAAAATCCCATTAAATCTATAAAAATCAATATTTTGAATATTTATATTATTTTCGAAAATCATGAAACATTAAAAAGCTCAAAATTGTAAATGTATTTTTGCATATTTGACGTTTTAGACGGTTTGAGGCATTTCTATTTTTACAAATACTTAGATTTTACTTTAAATAAATTCGCATTGTTAAGGAAAATAAGCAAAATTTTATGATTTCTTAGGAGCTTATAGGTATATTTATCTAAATAGTTTCAGAAAATCCGAAAATGCCTTGAATCGTCAAATGAAAATGTTTTTAGATTTGAATTTTAAAATTATTTAATATTTAAATCCTTAAAATCTATAAAATCATATTTTAGAATATTTATATTATTTTCAAATACATGAAACATTAAATCAAAATGTGCTAAATACGATTTTTGCATATTTCATTAGAGTTTGGTGTTTCTGCAAACTCATTTTTAGCTAAAATACTTAGATTTTCACACTTTAAATAGAATTTCTACTGCAATTGAAATTTATGGGAAAAGTAAGCAAATTTTATGATTTTCTTTAGAAGCTTACTCATAGGTATATTTTATCCAAATAGTTTTCAGAAAATCTTGAAAATGCCTTATTCAAAATGTAAATAAGTTTTATAGCATTTTTAATATTTATTAATTATTTACATATTTTTAAAAATCCCATTAAAAATCTATAAAAATCAATATTTTTATAGAATATTTCATATTATTTTCGAAAATACATGAAACATTAAAAGCTCAGAAAAATATGCTAAAATCGTATTTTATTGCATATTTCGACGTTTTAGAGCGGTTTGAGTGCTTTTCTGGCAAAACTCATTTTTAGCTAAAATACTTACATTTTCACACTTTTAAATAGAATTTCTACTGCAATTGAAATTTATGGGAAAATAAGCTCATTTTTTAGCTAAAATACTTAGATTTTCACACTTTTAAAAGAATTTCTACTGCAATTGAAATTTATGGGAAAAGTAAGCAAAATTTTATGATTTTCTTTAGAAGCTTACTTATAGGTATATTTTATCCAAAAAATAGTTTTTTAGAAAATCCTTGAAAATGCCTTAATCGTCAAAAATGCAATAAAATCAAGTTTTATAGCATTTTTAATATTTATTAATTATTTACATATTTTTAAAAAATTCCATTAAAAATCTATAAAAATCAATATTTTATAGAATATTTCATATTAATTTCGAAAAATACATGAAACATTAAAAAGCTCAGAAAAATGTGCTAAAATCGTATTTTATTGCATATTTCGACGTTTTAGAGCGGTTTGAGTGCTTTTGGCTAAACTCATTTTTAGCTAAAATACTTAGATTTTCACACTTTTAAATAGAATTTCTACTGCAATTGAAATTTATGGGAAAAGTAAGCAAAATTTTATGATTTTCTTTTAGGAAGCTTACTTATAGGTATATTTTATCTAAAAAATAGTTTTTCAGAAAATCCTTGAAAATGCCTTGAATCGTCAAAAATGCAATAAAATAACGTTTTATAGCATTTTTGAATATTTATAAATTATTTACATATTTTTAAAAAATCCCATTAAAAATCTATAAAAATCAATATTTTTATAGAATATTTCATATTATTTTCGAAAAATACATGAAACTTTAAAAAGCTCAGAAAAATGTGCTAAATACGTATTTTATTGCATATTTCGACGTTTTAGAGCGGTTTGAGTGCTTTTCTGGCAAAACTCATTTTTTAGCTAAAATACTTAGATTTTCACACTTTTAAATAGAATTTCTACTGCAATTGAAATTTATGGGAAAAGTAAGCAAAATTTTATGATTTTCTTTTAGGAAGCTTACTCATAGGTATATTTTATCTAAAAATAGTTTTTCAGAAAATCTTGAAAATGCCTTAAATCGTCAAAAATGCAATAAAATCAAGTTTTATAGCATTTTTAATATTTATTAATTATTTACATATTTTTAAAAATCCCATTAAAAAACTATAAAAATCAATATTTTTATAGAATATTTCATATTATTTCGAAAAATACATGAAACATTAAAAAGCTCAGAAAAATGTGCTAAAATCGTATTTTATTGCATATTTCGACGTTTTAGAGCGGTTTGAGTGCTTTTCTGGCAAAACTCATTTTTCAGCTAAAATACTTAGATTTTCACACTTTTAAATAGAATTTCTACTGCAATTGAAATTTATGGGAAAAGTAAGCAAAATTTTATGATTTTCTTTTAGGAAGCTTACTTATAGGTATATTTTATCTAAAATAGTTTTCAGAAAATCTTGAAAATGCCTTGAATCGTCAAAAATGCAATAAAATAACGTTTATAGCATTTTTGAATATTTATTAATTATTTACATATTTTTAAAAATCCCATTAAAATCTATAAAAATCAATATTTTTAAAGAATATTTCATATTATTTTCGAAAATACATGAAACATTAAAAAGCTCAGAAAAATGTGCTAAAATCGTATTTATTGCATATTTCGACGTTTTAGAGCGTTTGAGTGCTTTTCTGGCAAAACTCATTTTTCAGCTAAAATACTTAGATTTTCACACTTTTAAATAGAATTTCTACTGCAATTGAAATTTATGGGAAAGTAAGCAAATTTTATGATTTTCTTTTAGAAGCTTACTCATAGGTATATTTTATCTAAAAAAAAGTTTTCAGAAAATCCTTGAAAATGCTTAAATCGTCAAAATGCAATAAAATCAAGTTTATAACATTTTTAATATTTATAAATTATTTACATATTTTAAAAATCCATTAAAAATCTATAAAATCAATATTTTTATAGAATATTTCATATTATTTTCGAAAAATACATGAAACATTAAAAAGCTCAGAAAAATGTGCAAATCGTATTTATTGCATATTTCGACGTTTTAGAGCGGTTTGAGTGCTTTTCTGGCAAACTCATTTTTAGCTAAAATACTTAATTTTCACATTTTAAATAGAATTTCATGCAATTGAAATTTATGAAAAGTAACAAAATTTATGATTTTCTTTAGAAGCTTACTATAGGTATATTTTATCTAAAAAATAGTTTTCAGAAAATCCTTGAAATGCCTTAAAGTCAAAAATGCAATAAAATCAAGTTTATAGCATTTTTAATATTTATTAATTATTTACATATTTTTAAAAATCCCATTAAAAATCTATAAAAATCAATATTTTTATAGAATATTTCATATTATTTTCGAAAATACATGAAACATTAAAAAGCTCAGAAAAATGTGCTAAAATCGTATTTTATTGCATATTTCGACGTTTTAGAGCGGTTTGAGTGCTTTTCTGGCAAAACTCATTTTTTAGCTAAAATACTTAGATTTTCACACTTTTAAATAGAATTTCTACTGCAATTGAAATTTATGGGAAAAGTAAGCAAAATTTTATGATTTTCTTTAGGAAGCTTACTATAGGTATATTTTATCTAAAAATAGTTTTTCCGAAAATCCTTGAAAATGCCTTGAATCGTCAAATAATGCAAAAAATAACGTTTTATAGCATTTTTGAATATTTAATAATTATTTACATATTTTTAAAAAATCCCATTAAAAATCTATAAAAATCAATATTTTTATAGAATATTTCATATTATTTTCGAAAAATACATGAAACATTAAAAGCTCAGAAAATGTGCTAAAATCGTATTTTATTGCATATTTCGACGTTTTAGATGGTTTGAGTGCTTTTCGCAAACTCATTTTAGCTAAAATACTTAGATTTTCACACCTTTTAAATAGAATTTCTACTGCAATTGAAATTTATGGGAAAAGTAAGCAAAATTTTATGATTTTCTTTAGAAGCTTTACTCATAGGTATATTTTATCTAAAAATAGTTTTTCAGAAAATCCTTGAAAATGCCTTGAATCGTCAAAATGCAATAAAATATGTTTTATAGCATTTTAATATTTATTAATTATTTACATATTTTTAAAAAATCCATTAAAAATCTATAAAAATCAATATTTTTATAGAATATTTCATATTATTTTCGAAAATACATGAAACATTAAAAAGCTCAGAAAAATGTGCTAAATCGTATTTTATTGCATATTTCGACGTTTTAGAGCGGTTTGAGTGCTTTCTGGCAAAACTCATTTTTAGCTAAAATACTTAATTTCACACTTTTAAATAGAATTTCTACTGCAATTGAAATTTATGGGAAAAGTAAGCAAAATTTTATGATTTTCTTTGGAAGCTTACCCTTTGGTATATTTTATCTAAAAAAATAGTTAATGTTTCATGTATATTTAAAAGTGTGAAAGGTAAGTATTTTGGCTAAAATGAGTTTTGAGAAAACATCAAACCGCTCTAAAACGTCGAAATATGCAATAAAAAACGATTTTAGCACATTTTTCTGAGCTTATTAATGTTTCTGTATTTTTCGAAAATAATATGAAATAATATATAAAAATATTGATTTTATAGATTTTAATGGGACTTTTAAAAATATGTAAATAATTTATAAATATTAAAAATGTTATAAACGTTATTTTATTGCATTTTTGACGATTCAAGGCATTTTCAAGGATTTCTGAAAACTATTTTTTAGATAAAATATACCTATAGTAAGCTTCCTAAAAGAAAATCATAAAATTTTGTTACTTTTCCCATAAATTTCAATTGCAGAGAAATTTATTTAAAAGTGTGAAAATCTAAGATTTTAGCTGAAAAAAGAGGTTTGCCAGAGAAGCACTCAAACGCTAAAACGTCGAAATATGCAATAAAATACGATTTTAGCACATTTTTCTGAGCTTTTTAATGTTTCATGTATTTTTCGAAAATATGAAAATATTCTAAAAAATATTGATTTTTATAGATTTTTAATGGGATTTTTAAAATATGTAAATAATTAATAAATATTCAAAATGCTATAAAACTTGATTTTATTGCATTTTTGACGATTCAAGGCATTTTCAAGGATTTTCTGAAAAACTGTTTTTTTTAGATAAAATATACCTATAAGTAAGCTTTCATAAAAAAAAAATTAAAATTGCTTATTTTTCCCATGAAATTTCATATGCAGAAATTCATTTAAAGTGAGTCAGTATTTTGCAAAAATGAGTTTTCCAGAAAAGACTCAAACCCTAAAACGTCGAAATATGCAATAAAATACGATTTTAGCACATTTTTCATGTATTTTCGAAAATAATATGAAATATTTTATAAAAATATTGATTTTATAGATTTTTAATGATTTTAAAAATATGTTAATTTTTAAATATTAAAAATGCTATAAACTTGATTTTATTGCATTTTTGACGATTTAAGCATTTTCATGATTTTCTGAAAACTAATTTTTAGATAAAATATACCTATGAGTAAGCTTCCTAAAGAAAATCAAAATTTGCTTACTTTTCCATAATTTCAATTGCTGTAGAAATTCTATTTAAAAGTGTGAAAATCTAAGTATTTAGCTGAAAATGAGTTTTGCAGACAAGACTAAACCGCTCTAAAACGTCGAAATATGCAATAAATATTATTTCAGCACATTTTTCTGAGCTTTTTAATGTTTCATGTATTTTCGAAAATAATATGAAATATTCTATAAAAATATTGGTTTTTATAGATTTTTAATGGGATTTTAAAAATATGTAAATAATTAATAAATATTTAAAAATGTTATAAAACTTGATTTTTTGCATTTTACATTTAAGGTATTTCAAGGATTTTCTGATAAACTATTTTGGGATAACATATACCTATGAGTAAGCTTCCTAAAGAAAATCATAGTACTTGCTTATCTTTTACCATAAATTTCAATTGCAGAGAAATTTATTTAAAGTGTGAAAATCTACTATTTTAGCTGAAAAATGAGTTTGCCCAGAAAAAGCACTCAAATCGCTTTAAAACGTCGAAATATGCAATAAAAATACGATTTTAGCACATTTTTCTGAGCTTTAATGTTTCATGTATTTTTCGAAATAATATGAAATATTCTATAAAATATTGATTTCTTATAGATTTAATGATTTTTAAAAATATGTAATAATTTATAAATATTCAAAATGTTATAAAACGTTATTTTATTGCATTTTTGATATCAGCATTTTCAAGGATTTTCTGAAAAACTATTTTTAGATAAAATATACCTATAAGTAAGCTTCCTAAAAGAAAATCATAAATGTGCTAAAATCGTATTTTTATTTTCATATTTCCGACGTTTTAGAGCGGTTTGAGTGCTTTTCTGGCAAAACTATTTTTAGCTTTAAAAAACTTAGATTTTCACACTTTAAATAGAATTTCTACCGCAATTGAAATTTATGGAAAAGTAAGCAAAATTTTATGATTTTCTTTTTGGGAAACTTATCCCTAGGTATATTTTATCTAAAAATAGTTTTAGGGAAAAACCTGAAAATGCCTTAAAACGTCAAAAATTTTAAAAAATCAAGTTTTTTAGCATTTTTGAATATTTATTAATTATTTACATATTTTTAAAAATCCCAAAAAAAAATCTATAAAAAACAATATTTTTATAAAATATTTCATATTATTTTTGAAAATACATAAAAATGTGCAAATACGTATTTTATTGCATATTTCGACGTTTTAGAGCGGTTTGAGTGCCCCTTTTTTGCAAAACTCATTTTTAAATAAAATACCTAGATTTTCACACTTTTAAATAGAATTTTTACTGCAATTTAAATTTATGGGGAAAAATAAGCAAAATTTTTAGATATTCCTTTTTGGAAGTTTTCTTATAGGTATATTTTATCTAAAAATAGTTTTTCCGAAAACCCTTTAAAATGCATTGAACCCAAAAAAATAAAATAAGTTTATAGCATTTTTTAAAATTTATAAATTATTTACATATTTTTAAAAATCCCATTAAAAATCTATTTAAAAACAATATTTTTATAAAATATTTCATATTATTTTCAAAAATACATAAAAAAGTGCTAAAAACGTATTTTATTGCATATTTCGACGTTTTTGAGCGGTTTGAGTGCTTTCTGGCAAAACTACTTTTAGCTAAAATACTTACATTTTCACACTTTTAAATAGAATTTACTGCAATTGAAATTTATGGGAAAAGTAAGAAAATTTTATGATATTCTTTTTAAAATTTTCTTATAGGTATATTTTATCTAAAAATAGTTTTCAGAAAACCTTGAAAATGCCTTTGAATCGTCAAAAATGCAATAAAATAACGTTTTATAACATTTTTGAATATTTATAAATTATTTATATATTTTTAAAAATCCCATTAAAAATCTATAAAAATTCAATATTTTTATAGAATATTTCATATTATTTTCGAAAAATACTGAAAATTTAAAAAGCTCAGAAAATGTGCTAAATAGTCATTAAATGCATATTTCGACGTTTTAGACGATGGTTTAGTGCTTCTGGCAAACTCATTTTTAGCTAAAATTACTAATTTTCACACTTTAAAAGAATTTCTACTGCAATTGAAATTTATGGGAAAAGTAAGCAAATCTTATGATTTTCTTTAGGAGCTTCTATAGGTATATTTTATCTAAAAATAGTTTTTCAGAAAATCCTTGAAAATGCTTCCAATCGTCAAAAATGCAATAAAACGTTTATAGATTTAATATTTATTAATTATTTACATATTTTTAAAAAATCCCATTAAAAATCTATAAAAATCAATATTTTATGGAATATTTCATTATTTTTCAAAAATACATGAAACATTGTCCGAAAATGGGAATAAATCGTATTTTATTATATTTCGACGTTTTGAGCGAAAAGAGTGCTTTCTGGCAAAACTCATTTTTTGCTAAAATACTTAGATTTTCACACTTTTAAATAGAATTTCTACTGCATTGAAATTTATCGAAAAGTAAGCAAATTTTATGATTTTCTTTAGGAAGCTTTACTTATAGGTATATTTTATCTAAAAAAATAGTTTTCAGAAAATCCTTGAAAATGCCTTGAATCGTCAAAAATGCAATAAAATCAGTTTTATAGCATTTTTGAATATTTATTAATTATTTACATATTTTTAAAAATCCCATTAAAAATCTATAAAAATCAATTTATAGAATATTTCATATTATTTTCGAAAAATACATGAAACATTAAAAGCTCAGAAAAAAATGCTAAAATCGTATTTTATTGCATATTTCGACGTTTTAGAGCGGTTTGAGTGCTTTTCTGGGAAAACTCATTTTTAGCTAAAATACCTAGATTTTCACACTTTTAAATAGAATTTCTACTGCAATTGAAATTTATGGGAAAAGTGAAATTTTATGATATTCTTTAGGAAGCTTTACTCTATAGGTATATTTTATCTCAAAAATAGTTTTTCCGAAAATCCTTGAAAATGCATTGAATCGTCAAAATGCAATAAAATAACGTTTTATAGCATTTTTTAATATTTATAAATTATTTACATATTTTTAAAAATCCCATTAAAATCTATTAAAATCAATATTTTTATAGAATATTTCTATATTATTTTCGAAAACACATGAAACTTTAAAGCTCAAAAATGTGCTAAATACGCATTTTATTGCATATTTCGACGTTTTAGAGCGGTTTGAGTGCTTTTCTGGTAAAACTCATTTTTAGCTAAAATACTTAGATTTTCACACTTTAAATAGAATTTCTACTGCAATTGAAATTTATGGGAAAAGTAAGCAAAGTTTTATGATTTTCTTTAGGAAGTTACTCTATAGGTATATTTTATCTAAAAATAGTTTTCAGAAAATCCTTGAAAATGCCTTAATCGTAAAAATGCAATAAAATCAAGTTTTATAGCATTTTTGAATATTTATTAATTATTTACATATTTTTAAAAATCCCATTAAAAATCTATAAAAATCAATATTTTTATGGAATATTTCATATTATTTTTCAAAAATACATGAAACATTAAAAGCCAGAAAATGTGCTAAAATCGTATTTTATTGCATATTCGACGTTTTAGAGCGAAAGAGGCTTTTAGCAAAACTCATTTTTTTAGCAAAATACTTAGATTTCACACTTTTAAATAGAATTTCACTGCAATTTGGGAAAATTTTTGGAAAAGTAAGCAAAATTTTATGATTTTCTTTTAGGAAGCTTACTTATAGGTATATTTTATCTAAAAAAATAGTTTTTCAGAAAATCCTTGAAAATGCCTTGAATCGTCAAAATGCAATAAAAAAACGTTGTATAGCATTTTTGAATATTTATAAATATTTATATTTTTAAAAATCCCATTATAAATCTATATAAATCATTATTTTTTTAGAATATTTCAATTATTTTCGAAAAATACATGAAACATTAAAAAACTCTGAAAATGTGCTAAAATACGTATTTTATTGCATATTTCGACGTTTTAGAGCGGTTTGAGTGCTTTTCTGGCAAACTCATTTTTAGCTTTAAAAAATTAGATTTTCACACTTTTAAAGTAAGCAAAATTTTATGACTGTTTAGAAGTTTACTCATAGGTATATGTTATCCCAAAAATAGTTTTTCAGAAAATCCTTGAAAATGCTCTTAAATGGGCAAAATGCAAAAATCAAGTTTTATAGCATTTTTATTTTTTATTAATTATTTACATATTTTTAAAAATCCCATTAAAATCTATAAAAACCAATATTTTTATAGAATATTTGATATTATTTTCGAAAAAATACATGAAACATTAAAAAGCTCAGAAAATTTGCTAAAATAGTATTTTATTGCATATTTGACGTTTTGAGCGGTTGAGTGCTTTTCTCAAAACTCATTTTTCAGCTAAAATATTTAGATTTTCACACTTTTAAATAGAATTTCTACTGCAATTGAAATTTATGGAAAAGTAAGCAAAATTTTATGATTTTCTTTTAGGAAGCTTACTTATAGGTATATTTTATCTAAAAAAATAGTTTTTCAGAAAATCCTGAAAATGCCTTGAATCGTCAAAAATGCAATAAAATAAGTTTTATAACATTTTTGAATATTTATAAATTATTTACATATTTTTAAAAATCCCATTAAAAATCTATAAAATCAATATTTTTATAGAATATTTCATATTTTTCGAAAAATACATGAAACATTAAAAGCTCAGAAAAATGTGCTAAAATCGTATTTTATTGCATATTTCGACGTTTTAGAGGGGTTTGAGTGTTTATGGCAAAACTCATTTTTAGCTAAAATACTTTACATTTTCACACTTCTTAAATAGAATTTCTACTGCAATTGAAATTTATGGGAAAGAAGCAAAATCTTATGATTTTCTTTAGGAAGCTTACTCATAGGTATATTTTATCCAAAAAATAGTTTTTCAGAAAATCTTGAAATGCCTTGAATCGTCAAAAATGCAAAAAATAACGTTTTATAGCATTTTTAATATTTATTAATTATTTACATATTTTTAAAAATCAATTAAAAATCTATAAAATCAATATTTTATAGAATATTTATATTATTTTCGAAAATACATGAAACATTGAAAAGCTCAGAAAAATGTGCTAAAACGTATTTATTGCATATTTCGACGTTTTAGAGCGGTTTGAGTGCTTTTCTGGCAAAACTCATTTTTTAGCTAAAATACTTACATTTTCACACTTTTAAATAGAATTTCTACTGCAGTTGAAATTTATCTGAAAAGTAAGCAAAATTTATGATTTTCTTTTAGGAAGCTTTACTCATAGGTATATTTTATCTAAAAAATAGTTTTTCAGAAAATCCTTGAAAATGCCTTAAATCGTCAAAAATGCAATAAAATCAAGTTTATAGCATTTTGAATATTTATTAATTATTTACATATTTTTAAAAATCCCATTAAAAATCTATAAAAATCAATATTTTTATAGAATATTTCATATTATTTTCGAAAAATACATGAAAATTTAAAAAGCTCAGAAAAAATGTGCTAAATACGTATTTAATGCATATTTCGACGTTTTAGAGCGGTTTGAGTGCTTTTCTGGCAAAACTCATTTTTAGCTAAAATACTTAGATTTTCACACTTTTAAATAAATTTCTACTGCAATTAAATTTATGGGAAAAAGTAAACAAAATTTTATATGATTTTCTTTTAGGAAAGCTTACTCATAGGTATATTTTATCCCAAAAAATAGTTTTCAGAAAATCCTTGAAAATGCCTTAAATCGTCAAAAAATGCAATAAAATCAAGTTTTATAGCATTTTGAATATTTATTAATTATTTACATATTTTAAAAAATCCTATTAAAAATCTATAAAAATCAATATTTTTATAAGATATTTCATATTATTTTCGAAAATACATGAAACAATAAAAAGCTCAGAAAAATGTGCTAAAATCGTATTTTATTGCATATTTCGACGTTTTAGAGCGAAAAGAGTGCTTTTCTGGCAAAACTCATTTTTTTGTTAAAATACTTAGATTTTCACACTTTTAAATAGAATTTCTACTGCAATTGAAATTTATGGGAAAAGTAAGCAAAATTTTATGATTTTCTTTTAGGAAGCTTACTCATAGGTATATTTTATCCCAAAAAATAGTTTTCAGAAAATCCTTGAAAATGCCTTAAATCGTCAAAAAATGCAATAAAATCAAGTTTTATAGCATTTTTGAATATTTATTAATTATTTACATATTTTTAAAAAATCCCATTAAAAATCTATTAAAATCAATATTTTTATAGAATATTTCATATTATTTTCGAAAAATACATGAAACTTTAAAAAGCTCAGAAAAATGTGCTAAAATCGTATTTTATTGCATATTTCGACGTTTTAGAGCGAAAAGAGTGCTTTTCTGGCAAAACTCATTTTTTTGCTAAAATACTTAGATTTTCACACTTTTAAATAGAATTTCTACTGCAATGGAAATTTATGGGAAAAGTAAGCAAAATTTTATGATTTTCTTTTAGGAAGCTTACTTATAGGTATATTTTATCTAAAAAAATAGTTTTTCAGAAAATCCTTGAAAATGCCTTGAATCGTCAAAAAATGCAATAAAATCAAGTTTTATAGCATTTTTGAATATTTATAATTATTTACATATTTTTAAAAAATCCCATTAAAAATCTATAAAAATCAATATATAGAATATTTCATATTATTTTCGAAAAATACATGAAACATTAAAAAGCTCAGAAAAATATGCTAAAATCGTATTTTATTGCATATTTCGACGTTTTAGAGCGGTTTGAGTGCCTTTCTTGCAAAACTCATTTTTTAGCTAAAATACCTAGATTTTCACACTTTTAAATAGAATTTCTACTGCAATTGAAATTTATGGGAAAAGTAAGCAAAATTTTATGATATTCTTTTAGGAAGCTTACTTATAGGTATATTTTATTTAAAAAAATAGTTTTTCCGAAAATCCTTGAAAATGCATTGAATCGTCAAAAAATGCAATAAAATAACGTTTTATAGCATTTTTGAATATTTATAAATTATTTACATATTTTTAAAAAATCCCATTAAAAATCTATTAAAATCAATATTTTTATAGAATATTTCATATTATTTTCGAAAAATACATGAAACTTTAAAAAGCTCAGAAAAATGTGCTAAATACGTATTTTATTGCATATTTCGACGTTTTAGAGCTGTTTGAGTGCTTTTCTTGCAAAACTCATTTTTTTAGCTAAAATACTTAGATTTTCACACTTTTAAATAGAATTTCTACTGCAATTGAAATTTATGGGAGAAGTAAGCAAAATTTTATGATTTTCTTTTAGGAAGCTTACTCATAGGTATATTTTATCTAAAAAAAATAGTTTTTCAGAAAATCCTTGAAAATGCCTTGAATCGTCAAAAACTGCAATAAAATAAAGTTTTATAGCATTTTTTAATATTTATTAATTATTTACATATTTTTAAAAAAATCCCAATAAAAATCTATAAAAATCAATATTTTTATAGAATATTTCATATTATTTTCGAAAAATACATGAAACATTAAAAAGCTCAGAAAAATGTGCTAAAATCGTATTTTATTGCATATTTCGACGTTTAGAGCAGTTTGAGTGGTTTTCTGGCAAATCATTTTTATCTAAAATTCATTTCACAATTTTAAATAAATGCCCGCAATTGAAATTTTGGAAAAAAGCAAAATTTTTATTTTCTTTTAGGAAAACCCTTTTAAGTATATTTTATCTAAAAAAAATTTTCGAAAATCCCTTTAAAATCCTTGAAACTCAAAATGCAATAAAATAACGTTTTTTAAGAAATTTTAAATTATTTAAAATTTTTAAAAAAACCCCTTAAAAAACTATAAAAATCATTATTTTTATAGAATATTTCATATTATTTTCGAAAATACATGAAACAAAAAAACTCAGAAAAATGTCTAAATACGTATTTTATTGCATATTTCGACGTTTTAAACGGTTTTAGTGCTTTTCTGGCAAAACTCATTTTTTGCTTAAATACTTATATTTTCACACTTTTTTAAAAAAATTTCTACTGCAATTGAAATTTATGGGAAAAATAAAAAATTTTATGATTTTCTTTTTGGAACTTACTTTAGGGATATTTTATCCCAAAAAAAAAGTTTTTTAGAAAAACCTTAAAATCCTTAAAACGTCAAAAAAGCAATAAAATAATTTTTTAGCATTTTGAATATTTTTAAATTTTTACATATTTTTAAAAAAAACCCCTTAAAATCTATAAAAAACAATATTTTATAGAAAATTTCAAATTTTGAAAAAAAAGAAACATTAAAAAACTCAGAAAAAAGTGTAAAACGTATTTTTTTGCATATTTCGACGTTTGGGAGTTTGGTGCTTTTCTTTGCAAAAATCATTTTAGCTAAAATACAGATTTTCCTTTTTGTTTTCTGCAATTGTTTTTGGTAAAAGTAAGCAAAATTTTTTGATTTTTTTTTAGGAAGCTTACTTATAGGTATATTTTATCTAAAAAAAATTTTTAAAAAAATCCTTTAAAATTTAAAACGTCAAAAAAAAGCAATAAAATCAAATTTTCATTTTAATATTTTTAAAATTTTTTAAAATTTTTAAAAATCCCATTAAAAATCTATAAAAAACAATATTTTTTTAAATATTTCATATTTTTTTGAAAAAAACATGAAACATTAAAAGCTCAGAAAAATTGCTAAAATCTATTTTTTGCATTTTCGACTTTTAACGGGTTTTTGGGGCTTTTCTTGCAAAACTCATTTTAGCAAATACATTTTCACTTTTAAATG
Source organism: Cherax destructor (assembly GCA_009830355.1). NCBI lineage: Eukaryota > Metazoa > Arthropoda > Malacostraca > Decapoda > Parastacidae > Cherax > Cherax destructor. The sequence continues at coordinate 26,617 of WNWK01022262.1, forward strand.
AATTTCTACTGAATTTTTTATGGAAAAGTAAAAATTTTAGATTTTCTTTTGGAAGCCCTTTTAGGTATATTTTATCTAAAAAAAAAGTTTTCAGAAAATCCTTAAAAAGCCGAAACGTCAAAAAAAGCAATAAAATAAGTTTTATAACTTTTTTAATTTTAAAATTATTTACATATTTTTAAAAAATCCCATTAAAAATCTATAAAAATCAATATTTTTATAAAATATTTCATATTATTTTCGAAAAATACATGAAAAATGTGCTAAAATCGTATTTTATTGCATATTTCGACGTTTTTGAGCGGTTTGAGTGCTTTTCTGGCAAAACTCATTTTTTAGCTAAAATACTTACATTTTCACACTTTTAAATAGAATTTCTACTGCAATTGAAATTTATGGAAAATAAAAAAATTATGATTTTTTTTTAGGAAGCTTACTTATAGGTATATTTTATCTAAAAAAATAGTTTTTCAGAAAATCCTTGAAAATGCCTTGAATCGTCAAAAAATGCAATAAAATAACGTTTTATAACATTTTTGAATATTTATAAATTATTTACATATTTTTAAAAAATCCCATTAAAAATCTATAAAAATCAATATTTTTATAGAATATTTCATATTATTTTCGAAAAATACATGAAACATTAAAAAGCTCAGAAAAATGTGCTAAAATCGTATTTTATTGCATATTTCGACATTTTAGAGCAGTTTGAGTGCTTTTCTGGCAAAACTCATTTTCAGCTAAAATACTTAGATTTTCACACTTTTAAATAGAATTTCTACTGCAATTGAAATTTATGGAAAAGTAAGCAAAATTTTATGATTTTCTTTTAGAAGCTACTATAGGTATTTTATCAAAAATAGTTTTCAGAAAATCCTTGAAAATGCCTTGAATCGTCAAAAATGCAATAAAATAACGTTTTATAACATTTTTTAATATTTATAAATTATTTACATATTTTTAAAAAATCCCATTAAAAATCTATAAAAATCAATATTTTTATAGAATATTTCATATTATTTTCGAAAAATACATGAAACATTAAAAGCTCAGAAAAATGTGCTAAATACGTATTTTATTGCATATTTCGACGTTTTAGAGCGGTTTGAGTGCTTTTCTGGCAAAACTCATTTTTTAGCTAAAATACTTAGATTTTCACACTTTTAAATAGAATTTCTACTGCAATTGAAATTTATGGGAAAAGTAAGCAAAATTTTATGATTTTCTTTTAGGAAGCTTACTCATAGGTATATTTTATCTAAAAAAATAGTTTTTCAGAAAATCCTTGAAAATGCCTTAAATCGTCAAAAATGCAATAAAATCAAGTTTTATAGCATTTTTGAATATTTATTAATTATTTCATATTTTTAAAAATCCCATTAAAAATCTATAAAAATCAATATTTTTATAGAATATTTCATATTATTTTCGAAATACATGAAACATTAAAAAGCTCAGAAAAATGTGCTAAAATCGTATTTTATTGCATATTTCGACGTTTTAGAGCGGTTTGAGTGCTTTTCTGGCAAAACTCATTTTTTAGCTAAAATACTTAGATTTTCACACTTTTAAAGTAAGCAAAATTTTATGATTTTCTTTTAGGAAGCTTCTTAGTATATTTTATCAAAATAGTTTTCAGAAAATCTGAAAATACCTAATCGTAAAAAGCAATAAATAAGTTTATACATTTTATATTAAATTATTATATTTAAAATCCATTAAAATCTATAAATCATATTTTATAAATATTTCATATTTTGAAAATACAGAACTTAAAAAGCTCAGAAAAATGTGTAAAAGTATTTTATTGTATTAACGTTTAGAGCGGTTTGAGTGCTTTCTAAAACTCATTTTTAGCTAAATACTTAGATTTTCACACTTTTAAATAATGCAATTGAAATTTATGGGAAAAGTAAGCAAAATTTTATGATTTTCTTTTAGAAGCTTACTCATAGGTATATTTTATCTAAAAATAGTTTTTCAGAAAATCCTTGAAAATGCCTTAATCGCAAAATGCAATAAAATAAGTTTTATAGCATTTTTGAATATTTATAATTATTTACATATTTTTAAAAATCCCATTAAAAATCTATAAAATCAATATTTTTATAAATATTTATATTATTTTCGAAATACATGAAATTTAAAAGCTCAGAAAAATGTGCTAAAACGTATTTTATTGCATATTTCGACGTTTACGGTTTGAGTGCTTTCTAAACTATTTAGCAAAATACTTAGATTTTCACACTTTTAAATAAATTTCATGCAATTGAAATTTATGAAAAGTAGAAAATTTAGATTTTCTTTGAGCTTAATAGGTATATTTTTCTAAAATAGTTTTTCAGAAAATCCTTGAAAATGCCTTGAATCGTCAAAATGCAATAAATAACGTTTTATAGCATTTTTAATATTTATAATTATTTCATATTTTTAAAATATTAAAATCTATAAAAATATATTTTATAGATTTTATATTTTTTAAAAATAATGAAAAATTAAAATATAAAATGTGTAAAAACGTATTTTATTGCATTTTGACGTTTTAGAGCTTTAGGTTTTCTGAAAACTCATTTTTTAGCTAAAATATACCTTAATAGTTCCTGAAAATAAATTTATGGAAAATTTACAAAATTTATGATTTTCTTTTAGAAATTTATTTAAGGAAAAATATTTTATCTAAAATAGTTTTCAGAAAACCTGAAAAAGCCTAAATCGTCAAAAATGCAATAAAATAGTTTTAGCATTTTCTGAATATTTTAATTTTTACATATTTTTAAAAATCCATAAAATCTATAAAAATATATTTTTATAGATTTTCATATTTTTTAAAAATATGTAAATAATTAATAAATATTCAAAAATGCTAAAACTGATTTTATTGCATTTTGACGTTTAGAGCATTTTCAAGGTTTTCTGAAAACTATTTTTTAGATAAAAATACCTATGAGTTAACTTTCTAAAAGAAATCAAGAATTGAGTCTTTCCATAAACAATTAGCAGTAAAATTCTATTTAAAGTGTGAAAATTATATTTTAGCTAAAAATGAGTTTTGCCAGAAAAGCCTTGAAACCTTAAAACGTCAAATATGCAATAAAATAGTTTTAACATTTTCTGACTTTTTAATTTTCATATTTTTAAAATATTAAATATTCTATAAAAATATTGATTTTTATAGATTTTAATGATTTTTAAAAATATGTAAATAATTATAAATATTAAAAATGTATAAAACGTTATTTTATTGCATTTTTTGACGTATTTAAGATTTCAAGGATTTTCTGAAAACTATTTTTAGATAAAATATACCTATGAAGTAAGCTTCCTAAAGAAAATCATAAAATTTGCTTACTTTTCCCATAAATTTCAATTGCAGTAGAAATTCTATTTAAAAGTGTGAAATTATATTTTAGCTAAAAATGAGTTTTGCCAGAAAAGCACTCAAACGCTCAAAACGTCGAAATATGCAATAAAATACGATTTTAGCACATTTTTCATGTATTTTTCGAAAATAATATGAAATATTTTATAAAAATATTGATTTTTATAGATTTTTAATGGGATTTTTAAAAATATGTAAATAATTAAAATTCAAAAATGCTATAAAACTTGATTTTATTGCATTTTTGACGTTTAAGGCATTTTCAAGGATTTTCTGAAAACTATTTTTTAGATAAAATATACCTATGAGTAAGCTTCCTAAAGAAAATCAAAATTTTGCTTACTTTTCCCATAAATTTCAATTGCTGTAGAAATTCTATTTAAAAGTGTGAAAATCTAAGTATTTTAGCTAAAAATGAGTTTTGCAGAAAGCACTCAAACGTTAAAACGTCAAAATATGCAATAAATATATTTCAGCACATTTTCTGAGCTTAAATGTTTCATGTATTTTTCGAAAATAATATGAAATATTTATAAAAATATTGTTTTATAGATTTTTAATGGGATTTTTAAAAATATGTAAATATTAATAAATATTTAAAAATGCTATAAAACTTGATTTTATTGCATTTTTAACGATTTAAGGCATTTTCAGATTTTCTAAAAACTATTTTTGATAAATATACCTATGAGTAAGCTTCTAAAGAAAATCATAAAATTGCTAACTTTTATCCATATTTCATTTTAGAGCGGTTGATCTTTTAATGGAAAACTCATTTTAGCTAAAAATGAGTTTTCCAGAAAAACTAAACTTTTAAACGTCGAAATATGCAATAAAATACATTTTACACATTTTCTAGAGCTTTTATCATGTATTTTGAAAATATGAAATATTTTTATGAAAATATTGATTATAGATGGATTTTAAAAAATGTAAAAATTAATAAATATTCAAAGCTATAAATCTTGATTTTATTGCATTTTTTGATTATTTAAAGAGATTTTCAAGATTTTCTGAAAAACTATTTTAGATAAAATATACCATAAGAAAAATGTGCTAAAATCGTATTTTATTGCATATTTCGACGTTTTAGAGGGTTTGAGTGCTTTTCTGGCAAAACTCATTTTTAGCTAAAATACTTAGATTTTACACTTTTAAATAGAATTTCTACTGCAATTGAAATTTATGGAAAAGTAAGCAAAATTTTATGATTTTCTTTTAGGAAGCTTACTTATAGGTATATTTTATCTAAAAATAGTTTTCAGAAAATCCTTGAAAATGCCTTGAATCGTCAAAAATGCAATAAAATCAAGTTTTATAGCATTTTTGAATATTTATTAATTATTTACATATTTTTAAAATCCCATTAAAAATCTATAAAAATCAACATTTTTATAGAATATTTAATATTATTTTCGAAAAATACATGAAACATTAAAAGCTCAGAAAAAAGTGTAAAACGTATTTTATTGCATATTTCGACGTTTTAGAGCGGTTTGAGTGCTTTTCGCAAAACTCATTTTTAGCTAAAATACTTACATTTTCACACTTTAAATGAATTTTACTGCAGTTGAAATTTATCTGAAAAGTAAGCAAAATTTTATGATTTTCTTTTTGGAACTACTTATAGGTATATTTTATCTAAAAAAAAAGTTTTTCAGAAAATCTTTAAAATGCCTTGAATCGTCAAAATGCAATAAAATCAAGTTTTATAGCATTTTAATATTTATTAATTATTTACATATTTTTAAAAATCCCATTAAAAATCTATAAAAATCAATATTTTAGAATATTTCATATTATTTTTTGAAAAATACATGAAACATTAAAAGCTCAGAAAAATTAAAATCGTATTTTATTGCATATTTCGACGTTTTAGAGCGGTTTGAGTGCTTTTTTTGGGAAACTCATTTTTAGCTAAAATACTTAGATTTTCAACTTTTAAATAGAATTTTACTGCAATTGAAATTTATGGAAAAGTGCAAAATTTTTTGATTTCTTTTTGGAAGCTTACTTATAGGTAATTTTATCTAAAAAATAGTTTTTCGAAAATCCTTGAAAATCTTGAATCGTCAAAAATGAATAAAATAAAGTTTTATAGCATTTTAATATTTATATTATTTACATATTTTTAAAAAAACCCATTAAAAATCTATTAAAATCAATATTTTTTAGAATATTTATATTATTTTCGAAAAATACATGAAATTAAAAAACTGAAAAAATTTTAAATCGTATTTTATTGATATTTGACGTTTTAGAGCGGTTTGAGTGCTTTTTGGGAAACTCATTTTTTAAAATAAAATACTTAGATTTTCAATTTTAAATAGAATTTCTACTGCAATTGAAATTTATGGGAAAAGTAACAAAGTTTTATGATTTTCTTTTAGGGAAACTTACTCATAGGATATTTTATCTAAAAAAAAAGTTTTCAGAAAATCCTTGAAAATGCCTTAAAAGTCAAAAAAAGCAATAAAATAAGTTTTATAGCATTTTTTAATATTTATTAATTATTTTTAAAATTTTTAAAAAAAACCCCTTAAAAACTATAAAATCAATATTTTTATAAAATATTTCAATTATTTTCAAAAAAAAAAAAAATGTGCTAAAAAAGTATTTTATTGCATATTTCGACGTTTTTGAGCGGTTTGAGTGCTTTTTTGGAAAACTCATTTTTTTGCTAAAAAACTTACATTTTCACACTTTTAAATAGAATTTCTACTGCAATTGAAATTTATGGAAAAGTAAAAAAATTATGATTTTCTTTAGGGAAACTTTCTTATATTTTATTTTTTCTAAAAAATAGTTTTTTAGAAAATCCTTGAAA
>WNWK01022263.1:0-32823 GCA_009830355.1 Cherax destructor
GCTGAAATCTCCTGTGAGCAGCAAATGGTCTTTGTTCATGTGTGCATCAGTTATCAGGTTTCCTAATTTTTCACTAAAATGGTGAATGTTTGACTGTGGTAATCTGTAGATGTTTATCACTGTGAGGGGTTTTTGCAGGTCTTTTGATTTAAATTTAGCTACAATATATTCTCCATGCTCATCACTTGTGCAGGAGTTATTCATACATTCAAATTGATCTGAGTAATATATAGCTATTCCACCCCCTCGCTGATCAGTCGTACAGTTGTGTATGGCTGTGTAACCTGGGATGGCATAGACATCTGTAATAATAGGCTTTAGCCAGGTCTCAGTGAGTGTGATGATTGATATATTGGTCTGTAGGGATTGGAGTAGTGCTGTGAGGTCATCATAATGTTTGCTCAAAGATCTAACATTGTAATTAAAGATGGTTATTTTATTGTTGGCTCTGAGTAATGTCTTTGCTTGATCTGCCGTGTAGTAATTACAGTTGCTATTGGAATCATGTAAGCCATTTAATAATAGGTTGATGTCAGGATCAATGCCTGAGATCGTTTTCACATGTGAGAGAGAGGCAGAGATATAGGACAGATAGATATAGATGGACAGAGATATAGACAGACAGAGATATAGACAGAGAGACAGCCAAAGCCAGTCATCCAGCCGGCCAGCCAGCCTGCCGAATGCATAAGAACATAAGAAAGAAGGAACACTGCAGCAGGCCTACTGGCCCATGCAAGGCAGGTCCATGTCACCCCCAGCTTAGATGAACCTAGTCAGGTCACATCCTCTGAAGGAAGGAGCATGGCATCAGACCTAGTAGCACAAGCTAGTCAGGTCCAACTCCCTCCCCCCAACACCCACTCATGTATTTATCTAACTAATGTTTACTTTCCTCTTAAAAGGGGAGTGTTAATGAGATATGACATCAGTGAATACCTGGTGTTTGCCACGCTATTTGCTCTAGCTGGCACTCAGTTGAACTGGTGCTCCCACAAGGTACTAAGTGGTCCCAGATTTTTTTAATACTGAGCACGCTGAGTGTGCAGACCCATTCTCTCTTGTCTAGGCAACTTAGGCCTATTATGTCAAATTTGAAGAAATGAAAAATAAAACATAGATCTACGTTCAGAGCGCTACGCGAGCAAAGATATATCTACGTTTGAACAGTTTAAGGGTTAACACTCGGAGTGTGCAGTATTAAACAAATCTGGGTCCACTTAGTACCTTGTGGGAGCACCAGTTCAATTAAGTGCCAGCTAGAGCAAACAGCACTGCAAACACCTGGGATTCACTGATGTCATGTAGTATTAACACTCCCATTTTAAGAGGAAAGTGATGTTGACCCCAAGTTTAGTGGCTCTGAGGTGATGTGGCCATAAGTGGTCGAGGAAATATAAAAAACCTCGATAATAACCCATGTGCAACATTTCTGCAACACCCTTTCAATTTTGATACCACTGGTAGTGTCATACTGCCAGAATGTCTAATAACCTATGCCCTAAGTAAAGAGAGACAATTCTAGAACATGTAATACATGTTCGGCAGGCTGGCTGGCCAACTGGCTGGCCGGCGGCTGGCTGATTGACTTTGGCTGTCTCTATCTCTGTCTATCTGTCTGTCTGTATCTGTCTATCTCTGTCTCTGTCTCACAGGTACACATAAATACAATTATACATAGTGCAAATTACCTAGGATAACCCAAAAAATCCAGACAAAGTGCTATACATGTACTGTGCTTGTAGATATAATGCACAGTAAGCATGACTGGCAAGTAATGCGTATTTACACTTGCTCAGGGATCAGACGTGACGACTACTGCGTCGCGAGTAATACCTGTGGTTCGAGTGGCTCTCTCTGAGACAGAGAGAGAGACAGGCAGACAGAGACAGATAAGCAGAGATAGAGATAAACAGAGAGCTAGACAGACAGACAGACAGACATGTTTGTGTGTAACAGTGAAAACAAATAAAGCCAAGGCAGTGCATGCTCATCAAATGTCACCACTGCTGCACTATCAGCAGTGGAGTGACACTTGTCTTACATCATGCTTCAAGGGAATTTATTATTATTATTATTATTATTATTATTATTAAATACTCCTGCATATCCGAAACATTGCTAGGACCTATAAATACTATGTATATATTTCTAGACAATAGTACATACGTGATTAAGGTAGGTGAAAATGTTCACCTGTCACTGTGTTTGTGACTATTTGAGTACTATTTTAGTACCTAATATTAGTGTCAGAACAAAGATTAGCTATGAAATCACAAAACATAAAAATTATACAAATTAAAAAAAATGAGAAAAAAAGGTATATTGGCAACACTTCTGCAAGCAGCAGCGCTTCATGCAACAGAACACACAGGCATAAAAGAATACAAAACCCTCTTCGACAACCCCAGTGTCCGACTCAACCTGGGCAAAAACTCAATGCACATAAAAGGCCCTAAGATCTGGAATTTATTGCCTAAAGCATCAAAAAGTCTACTATCTGGGAATTGATTCAGGGCTCTTGTTAAAAAGCACTGCATTTAAATTCAAATTTATATTTCTCTTATGCAGTATACAGATAATGTAGTTTACATGTGATAAAAACATTGTTAAGCATAAAGAGAGAGCCACTGATGTGAAATACATTTCGAGCAAACTAATCATAATGCTTAAAGACTACTTAACATCTCCCTAACTTAACTGAAACAGCAGTATGCTATATCAAACAAAACCAGCTCATCCAATTCTGTTGCTGTTCTTCTTCTTCCAGTCTTCTTTCAATTCCCATAGAAAATTGGTAACACATTTTGTCCCACTGTATTTCAATTGTAACTCAGTAACCTGCTGTATCTTCATCAACTCCATTGAATCACTCCACAAAGCTGAAGATTATTGAATCAGTTTGAAATAATAAGTCATACTTTTGAAATTGTACTATTTGTTCAACAGCTACCTTTCTTATTATAAATATGATTGTAGCTAACTGCATAACAATTCCTACTAATTAGTCTATGTCTTAATCTTAACTAACTTTTAAGCATTAGGATTAGTTTGCCTGAAATGCTTTGCATATTAGTGGCTTTCTTTTGTACCTACAAATGTTTTCTTACATGTAAACTACATTATTTGTACTGCATAAAGAAATAAAAATTTGTTTTTGTGTTTGCTTTTGAATCTTACCACCACCATCACCACCCTCGAACAGCCTGCCACCTGACTCCCACCACTATATGTAAATCGTTTCTCAGTTGCCTGTATAAAGACTGAAGAAGCCACGTGTGGCAAAACATTTCCTTAATAATTAACTTCTCGATTAATGCATACATGTCTTTTGACTGAAAAAAGCCTACACTATAAGCTTCTTCAGCCAAATGTTGAGAAGAATAAACTGGAGACAGAAGGAGTACTGGCAAGGTAAAGATGTGATCAGTCCATCAACCTTGGAGAAATGGTTTTTGAGATGATCAGTCCCCAGTCAGAAGAAGAGTTCATGTCTATAGTCTGGAACTATGTGAAGCTGAAGCTGCCAAAGGTGAAGTGTGGAAGGTCTCAAAGAAGTTGCAGGAAGCAGGGCCCACAGGTAGAAGCCAGAAGTTAAGAAATGAGGAGCACTTCAGCAAGCCTACCTGGAGTCTACCTGGAGAGAATTCCAGGGGTCAACGCCCCCACGGCCTGGTCTGTGACCAGGCCTCCTGTTGGACCAGAGCCTGATCAACCAGGCTGTTACTGCTGGCCGCACGCAGTCCAACGTACGAACCACAGCCCGGCTGATCAGGTACCGACTTGAGGTGCCTGTCCAGTGCCTGCTTGAAGACAGCCAGGGGCTTGTTGGTAATCCCCCTGATGTATGCTGGGAGGCAGTTGAACAATCTTGGGCCCCTCACACTTATTGTGTTGTCCCTCAACATGCTAGTGGCACCCCTGCTCTTCATTGGGGGGATGTTACATCGCCTGCCGAGTCTTTTGCTTTCGTATGGAGTGATTTTTGTGTGCAAGTTTGGTACTAAGCCCTCGAGAATTTTCCATGTGTATATAATAATGTATCTCTCCCGCCTGCGTTCTAGAGAGTACAGGTTTAGGAACTTCAAGCGTTCCCAGTAGTTGAGGTGATTTATCGCACTTATGCATGCGGTGAAGGTTCTCTGCACATTTTCAAGGTCAGCAATTTCACCCGCCTTGAAAGGTGCAGTTAGTGTGCAGCAATATTCCAGCCTAGATAGAACAAGCGATCTGTAAAGTGTCAACATGGGCTTGGCATCCCTGGTTTTGAAGGTTCTCATTATCCATCCTGTCATTTTTCGAGCAGATGCAATTGCTACATTGTTATGGTCCTTGAAGGTGATATCCTCTGACATGATCACTCCCAGGTCTTTGACATTAGTTTTTCGCTCTATTGTGTGGTTGGAATTAGTTTTGTACTCCGATGAGATTTTAATTTCTTCACGTTTTCCGTATCTGAGTAATTGAAATTTCTCATCATTGAACTTCATATTGTTTTCTGCAGCCCATTTAAAGATTTGGTTTATGTCTGCTTGGAGTCTTGCAGTGTCTTCAACGGTGGACACTGTCATACAGATTCGGGTGTCATCTGCAAAGGAAGACACAGCACTGTGGCTTATATCCCTGTCAATGTCTGATATGAGGATGAGGAATAGGATGGGAGCAAGTACTGTGCCTTGTGGAACAGAGCTTTTCACAGTAGCTGCCTCAGACTTTACTCTGTTGACTACTACTCTTTGTGTTCTACGTGTTAGGAAATTATAGATCCATCTACCAACTTTTCCTGTTATTCCTTTATCATGCATTTTGTGTGCTATTACACCATGGTCACACTTGTCAAAGGCTTTTGCAAAATCTGTGTATATAACATATGCATTTTGTTTATCTTCTAGAGCATCCAGGACCTTGTCGTAGTGGTCCAGTAGTTGGGACAGACAGGAGCGGCCTGCTCTAAACCCATGCTGTCCTGGGTTGTGCAATTGATGGGTATCAAGATGGGTGGCGATCTTGCTTCTTAGAACCCTTTCAAAGATTTTTATGATATGGGACGTTAGCGCAATTGGTCTGTAGTTCTTTGCTATTGCTTTACTGCCCCCTTTGTGGAGCGGGGCTTTGTCTGTTGTTTTTAGTAGCTGCGGGACGATCCCAGTGTCCATGCTCCCTCTCCATAGGATGATAAAAGCATGTGATAGGGGCTTCTTGCAGTTCTTGATGAACACGGAGTTCCATGAGTCTGGGCCTGGAGCGGAGTGCATGGGCATGTCATTTATTGCCTTTTCGAAGTCATTTGGAGTCGTAATGATGTCAGAAAGGCATGCGTCTGTCAAGTTCTGTGGCACTCTCATGAAAAAATCATTTAGGTTTTCGATTTTCAGTCTGGTTAGTGGCTTGCTAAAGACTGAGTCATACTGGGATTTAAGTAACTCACTCATTTCCTTGCTGTCATCTGTGTAGGACCCATCCGGTTTAAGTAGGGGCCCAATACTGGTTGTTGTTCTCGACTTTGATTTTGCATAGGAAAAGAAATACTTAGGGTTTCTTTCAATTTCATTTATGGCTCTTAGTTCTTCCCGTGTCTCTTGATTCCTATAAGATTCCTTTAGTTTTAATTCGATGTTTGCTATTTCTCTGACTAGTGTCTCCCTAATGGTCTACATTAAGCGGGATCCTCTCAAATGCAATCCTTCTCAGTTGTAACTGGTGGTTAAGCAAAGAAGTTGTTGAAGATGTCCTCCCTACCAAGATACTGTTGTGTTGCTGTGTCAGACAGGTATAATGATGAAAATGGTATATAATACGTACTGACAAGTAGATTAATGGCTCACTGAACGCAGTCGTATGGAACCTTCATTATTTCACTCATTTCTTTGTTGTCAACACAGTTCCATCTCCTTTAAGCAAGGGCCCAAAACTAAATGAGGTTTTTACCCAGGATATTGCAAATGAAAAAAATATTTATGATTTCTCTCAATTTCATTTAACTTTATTTTTGCTGTCTCTCCTAAGCCTTGTATCATGTATTCTGTTTGAGCTCCATGTTTTCCATTTAACTTCCTAGTGCTTTTTTGTTTGTTTCTTCAGAAAGTCTGTAGTCACTGAAAAGTTCTGTAATTCTCCATCTTCATTTGTAGAGGGAGTGCCTGCCCCCCCTCTCCCTCTCTCTCTCTCTCTCTACATATATATACAGTGGTACCTCGGTATACGTCCTTAATCCGTTTCAGGACCTTGGACTTATACCAAACAGGACGTATACCAAATGAATTTTCCCATAAGAAATATAGGGAAAACGATTAATCCGTTCCCATGAAAAAAAAATCCTATTGTTATTGACATATTATACATTGATGGGGTTGTATAAAATAATTTAAACACTGCTTAATACTAAAATATGTAATTTAAACACTGCTTAATACTAAAATACATACATAAATACAAAAGAATTAGATGAAATAAATGCAAATTTAACCTCACTTTAATTTGCTGAAAAGAGTCGAGTGCCTACTAGGATAGTGCTGAGAAGGGGGGAGGAGGATATGTTATTGTTTGAAAGGAGAGTCCCCTTCTCTTTTCTGTCTCTTTTTTCCTATTTGGTCCTGGTTGAAGCTCACCAGGTTTGACTTTTACTAAAAATCTCTCCAAAGAACTTTGCTTCTGCCTTCTCCTCAGGATGTTTCGGAAATGTGACATTGTCTGGTCATTCCAGACAATGTTATATCCATTTGGCAAAGATTTCCTTGAATGATGAAGTAGGGGCTTCTCCTATCTCTTCTTCCAAGCCTGAAGAGTGTGCATCCATCTTAGTCTTGCGGTCAGCTCTTCCTTGTGCCCCTCCACTAACTCCTCCACATCGAGAGGTAAACAAGGGTAGCACGCGGTGTCGTGACTCATTTTGACCCATACAAGTTCTAGCACGCGAGTCGTATTCCAAACAAAGGTCGTATACCAAGCAAAAATTTTCGCGTCCAAACAGGATGTAAACCAAGTTGGACTTATTCCAAAGCAGACGTATACCGAGGTACCACTGTATATATAAAACTTGCATCACCGCCTCTTGTTTGTGTCTGAAGCATACTTCTAGTGCCACTGAGCTCATCGTCTCCAGATATTGGTTCAAATCTACATCAATCATATTTTCTTCCCAGCATATTTCACCAGTCATGATTTATTTCTTTTTTTCTTTCAACATACCAGCCGTATCCCATTGAGGCAGCGTGGCCCAAAAGGAAAAACGAAAGTTTCTCCTTTTACATTTAGTAATATATACAGGAGAAGGGGTTACTAGCCCCTTGCTCTCGGCATTTTAGTTGCCTCTTACAACACGCATAGCTTACAGAGAAAGAATTCTGTTCCACTTCCTCATGGAGAATGATTTATTTGTTCCTGGTTAATGTCTTTACACTTGAAATTGAATTTGTTGAATACACCCTTATGACTGGTTGCATTTTGCTGCTGAATACTAGTGTTCGTGGAGGTCTGAACATAAATTATGTTGTTGTCTTAATTAATTGTTGACACCATTATCTTCCATACTAGATCCTCATTGTTTGCAAGTAGTATAAGGTCAAGGGTATTTTCTAGTCTTGTTGATTCTGCTATTTGCTGGCTTTAGATGAATTAACTGCAGACTTAATAATACAATTGTGTGAGAATATTAATCTTAACTAGCTCCTGTTTTTTCTGCTATTACAGTCAGTGCTGCATACGTACTTCTATTTTTAGATGTTATAAACTGAAATTGCCAAAACAACAATGCGTTTGGGACAGGATTAACATTTTTTATGAATATAATAATAATAATTATAATAATGATAGTCTAAAGTGCATGTGTGGGCCAGCTGGCCCACATTAGCACTTAAGACAAACTACATCACAATAAAAAAAACATCAGTATAACATTCAAAACCACAATTAAAACCTTACACTAGAGTAACAATACACTGCATTAGCCTTCTTACCTCAGAAAAACTAAGAAGCTGATGAGGAGAAATATCTGACAGAACGTGCAGCAGCCCACTAGTAGATGCAGCAGACCAACAAGTCCGAGTGCCACATAGAACCAGTCAACCATCTTTGATGATTATCAGGGGGGATGGGGAGTGCCTGAAAAATTTAGTTGTATACAAACAGTACCTTATACATAGCAGTTGTTAAAAATCGAATTAGTCTAGCATCTTTCCAGAACTCACTCACCTGTCTACATAAATGCTTTTGGTGTTAACTGGCGATAAGACTTAATGCTTTTGTGAAAATTTGTGTAAAATAACAGTGCCATTTGGTAGTTTCACATTTAACCTTAAAGGACAGGTTTTGTGTTTAATATAGAGGAAAATGAGTAGAATAAATTTGCTGGTGTACTGAAAAATATTGTAAAACAAAAATTAAGCCCACAGATAACTTTAAAATATAATCACTGGAAGACAACTTTGGGGTATATAGATAAACAAGAATACGCTTTACTTTTTAACATAGTATCAACTTTGTGATAAAACACAGTGGATTTGTTTGAGTTTCCCAAAAATAATATAGTATGCTAGTAGCTCTACAACCCCAACTTTTGTGAAGCATGAAGTCTAAAGCTAAAGGAGAATGAGTGCAATATTATTGGCCCATTTAATGTGCCAACTGCAAACTTTATAAGAAATACACCATGGACCAAAAGAAATCGAACATTCTTCATTCCAGAATGCTGTTCAAGTGCTGTTACCAAACGATTTATTCCCATAAGGAATGATGTAAATTAGAATAGTCCGTTTCAGACCCCCAAAAATACACCTATAAAAGCACTTACAATAATAAACTTAAATAATAGGGCGAGTTGGGAGTGTTCGATTTCCAAGGGTCTACTGTATTGTAAAACACAGCCAACAGGCAGCTTCAAAAAAGGATCAACTAAGGACAATTTTAGGGAGATGAAAATAAATTAATGACTAAAATTGCATATGAATAATATAATAATAATAATAATATTTTTATTTCGATGCATGATACAAGTGTACATTGTTATTGGTAGTTACAATTATAAAACTGTAATGCAAGGAGAGCCACTGGCATGCCATGGCATTAGGGGCAGCTTATTCTTAAGACTTATTCACTAAGTAGTTAATGCTAGTGAAATTGATTGAGTTTATTCTAGTTCTGTATTTTTTAAAATTACAATATGATTATACATACTATTCAAAGGCAATATAAGAGAAATTAGTTGAGTTTAATCTAGTTGTATATGAAGGAGACACAAGAGGGAAAACAGATGAGCAAGTGCAAGTACTGGGAAGATGGAGAGAATATTTTGACAAGTTTTTGAATGTTAGTGATGAAAGGGAGGTATTCATTCCACAAACTGTACAGGGAGGAAAAGCTTGTACAGTAGGGCCCCACTTATTTGGTAGGTTAGGTTCCAGGCTACCACCGCAAAGCAGACATCGCCAGAAAGCAGAACGCCATTTTTTCCACTTATAAATGTATATAAATGCCAGATAACAAGTTTACACTAACATATATTAAGTTAGCAATAGAATTAGGCATTAAAAAAAAATAAAAAGTAAAATACACACACAGTACAGTGGACCCTCGGTTAACGAATACCCCGGAAATCGTGCAATTATGTAAGTATAATTTTGTAAGTTCTTGTGGAAGTGTAGTTTTGGGGGTCTGAAATAGACTAACCTACATGACATTATTTCTTAAGGACGTAAATTCGTTCGGTAATGGCACTTGAGCAGGCTTCTGCAATGAATTTTTTTCGTTAACCGAGGGTCCACTGTACACTCATTATTTACCTCAAAATATTTGTAGTCTTAATGTAGAGCAAAAAGTTAGTATTTACTGTAAGAAGTCAGGTGTGGTAGGTATGGTAGCCCTCCTGGCCACCCCACCCACACATAATATACTACGACGCTTAAAGCACCCAAGAGTGATAAAATGCACATACAGTACACTCATTACTTACCTTAAAATATTTATAGTCTTAATGTAGGGTGAGAGGTGAGTAAGCGAGATAAAAACGAATAAATGAGAGAGAGAGAACGAATAAGATGACAGAGCCACAGAGTACAGTGGACCCTTGAATCTCGTGATTAATCCGTTCCAGAGAGTCCTCTGAAAGTCAAAATTCACGATTTTTAAAACCATTTTCCCCATAAGAAATAATGTAATGTCATTTTTCTATCGCTTAATCGCTTAACTTACTTGCTACACTGTTAATGCTACACTTTATTGCTGGCTGGTGCTATAGCCTTTATCAACTCCACTTTGGTACTTTGCTATGTTTCTTTCTTTAATTCTATAGTGTTCCTCACTTTCTTTACCAAAGAACTGGCACTAGGAGCTTTCTTTGGGCCCATGGTGGCTTATTTAGCAGTCACACACAATAAACAAGGGCCAAAAACAATGGATTGTTAAGAAATGTTTTGTATGAGCTCGCAGGATAATGTTCACTCAACCAGAAACAATGCTACACTGCCTGAGAATGTGGGTGGGAGGCGGGCTTGCGGGCTTTGTATGTGCGCTGGGCACTGAACAGGTTCCATACCTGTTTTCGCCAATCGGCAAAAACAGAGCCAATATTTCCACAAAATAAGCCGGCGAAAAATGAAATCAAGTGATAACGGAGGTAAATGAAAATGGAGGGTCCACTGTATCTGAATACATTCACCTCCTCCATACTCTCTCCCTCCAATCTGATATCCAATCTTTCATCACCTAATCTTTTTGTTATCCTCATCACCTTACTCTTTCCTATATTCACTTTTAATTTTCTTCTTTTACATACCCTACCAAACTCATTCACCAACTTCTGCAACATCTCTTCAGAATCTCACAAAAGCACAGTGATATCAGCAAAGAGCAACTATGACAACTCCCACTTTGTATTAGGTTCTTTTATCTTTTAACCCCACACCTCTTGCCAAGACCCACGCATTCACTTCTCTTACAACCCCATCTATAAATATATTGAACAACCACGGTGACATCACACATAAGGCCTTGTCTAAGGCCTACTTTTACTGGGAAATAATCTCCCTCTCTCCTACATACTCTAACCTGAGCCTCACTATCCTCGTAAAAACTCTATACTGCTTTCAATAACCTACCTCCTATTCCATACACCTGCAGCATCTGCCACCCTGTCATATGCCTTTTGCAAATCCATAAATGCCACAAAAACCTCTTTACCCTTATCTAAATACTGTTCACCTATATGTTTCACTGTAAACACTTGGTCTACACACCCCCTACCTTTCCTAAAGCCTCCTTGTTCATCTCCTATCCTACTCTCCGTCTTACTCTTAATTCTTTCAATAATAACTCTACCATACTCTTTACCAGGTATACTCAACAGACCTATTACCCTATAATTTTTGCGCTCTCTTTTGTTCCCTTTGCCTTTATACTAAGGAACTATGCACGCTCTCTGCCAATCCCTAGGTACCTTACCCTCTTCCATACATTTATTAAATAATAGCACCAAATACTCCAAATCTATATCCCCCACCTGCTTTTAACATTTCTATCTTTATCCCATCAATCCTATCTGCCTTACCCCCTTTCATTCTACCCACTGCCTCACGAACTTTCCCCACACTTACAACTGGCTCTTCTCACTCATACAAGATGTTATTCCTCCTTACCCTATACAATGGACCCCCGAGTTACGTACACCCCGGAAATTGTACAATTATGTAAGTATAATATTGTAAGTGCTTGTGGATGTGTATTTTTGGGGGTCTGAAATAGACTAACCTAAGTGACATTATTTCTTTTTTTTTTTTTTTTTATTAACACATCGGCCGATTCCCACCAAGGCAGGGTGGCCCGAAAAAGAAAAACTTTCATCATCATTCACTCCATCACTGTCTTGCCAGAAGGGTGCTTTACACTACAGTTATAAAACTGCAACATTAACACCCCTCCTTCAGAGTGCCGGCACTGTACTTCCCATCTCCAGAACTCAAGTCCGGCCTGCCGGTTTCCTGAATCCCTTCATAAATGTTACTTTGCTCACACTCCAACAGCACGTCAAGTATTAAAACCATATGCCTCCATTCACTCCTATCAAATACGCTCACACATGCTTGCTGGAAGTCCAAGCCCTCGCACACAAAACTTCCTTTACCCCCTCCCTCCAACCTTTCCTAGGCCGACCCCTACCCCGCCTTCCCTCCACTACAGATTTATACACTCTCGAAGTCACTCTGTCTCGTTCCATTCTCTCTACATGTCCAAACCACCTCAACAACCCCTCCTCAGCTCTCTGGACAATCGTTTTGGTAATCCGCACCTCCTCCTAATTTCCAAACTCCGAATTCTCTGCATTATATTCACACCACACATTGACCTCAGACATGACATCTCCACTGCCTCCAGCCTTCTCCTCGTTGCAACATTCATCACCCATGCTTCACACCCATATAAGAGCGTTGGTATAACTATACTCTCATACATTCCCTCCTTACTTCCATGGACAAGGTTCTTTGTCTCCACAGACTCAGTGCTCCACTCACCCTTTTCCCCTCATCAATTCTATGATTCACCTCATCCTTCATAGACCCATCCGCCGACATGTCCACTCCCAAATATCTGAATACATTCACCTCCTCCATACTCTCTCCCTCCAATCTGATATCCAATCTTTCGTCACCTATTCTTTTGTTATCCTCATCACCTTACTCTTTCCTATATTCACTTTCAATTTTCTTCTTTTACACACCCTACCAAATTCATCCACCCACCTCTGCAACTTCTCTTCAGAATCTCCCAAAAGCACAGTGTCATCAGCAAAAAGCAACTGTGACAACTCCCACTTTGTATTTGCTTCTTTATCTTTTAGCCCAACACCTCTTGCCAAGACCCTCGCATTCACTTCTCTTACAACCCCATCTATAAATATATTGAACAACCACGGTGACATCACACATCCTTGTCTAAGGCCCACTTTTACTGGGAAATAGTCCCTTCCCTCCTACACACTCTAACCTGAGCCTCACTATCCTCATAAAAACTCTTCACTGCTTTCAGTAACCTTCCTCCTATTCCATACACCTGCAACATCTGCCACATTGCCCCCCTATCTACCCTATCATACGCCTTTTCCAAATCCATAAATGCCACAAAAACATCTTTACCCTTATCCAAATACTGTTCACCTATATGTTTCACTGTAAACACTTGGTCTACACACCCCCTACCTTTCCTAAAGCCCCCTTGTTCATCTGCTATCCTGCTTTCTGTTTTACTCTTAATTCTTTCAATAATAACTCTACCATACACTTTACCAGGTACACTCAACAGACTTATTCCCCTATAATTTTTGCACTCTCTTTGTCCCCTTTGCCTTTATACAAAGGAACAATACACGCTCTCTGCCAATCCCTAGGTACCTTACCCTCTTCCATACATTTATTAAATAATAGCACCAACCACTCCAAAATTATATCCCCACCTTCTTTTAACATTTCTATCTTTATCCCATCAATCCCAGCTGCCTTACCCCCTTTCATTCTACCCACTGCCTCACGAACTTCCCCTACACCCACAACTGGCTCTTCCACACTCCTACAAGATGTTATTCCTCCTTGCCCTCACACACGAAATCACAGCTTCCTGTCTTCATCAACATTTAACAAATCCTCAAAATATTCTCTCCATCTTCCCGATACCTCTAACTCTCCATTTAATAACTCTCCTCTCCTATTTTTAACTGTCAAATCCATTTGTTCTCTAGGCTTCCTCAACTTATTAATCTCATTCCAAAACTTTTTCTTATTTTCAACAAAATTTGCTGATAACATCTCACCCACTCTCTCATCTGCTCTCTTTTACATTGCTTCACCACTCTTTTAACCTCTCTTTTTCTCTCCATATACTCTTCCCTCCTTGCATCACTTCTACTTTGTAAAAACCTCTCATATGCTAACTTTTTCTCCCTTACTACTCTATTTACATCATCATTCCACCAATCGCTCCTCTTCCCTCCGCACCCACTCGCCTGTAACCACAAACTTCTACTGAACACTCTAACACTACATTTTTAAATCTACCCCATACATTTTCGACCCCATTGCCTACACTCTCACTAGCCCATCTATCCTCCAATAGTTGTTTATATCTTACCCTAACTGCCTCCTCTTTTAGTTTATAAACCTTCACCTCTCTTTACTTACTGATTCTATTTTCCTTGTATCCCATCTACCTTTTACTCCCACTGTAGCTATAACTAAAAAGTGATCTGATATATCTGTGGCCCCTCTATAAACATGTACATCCTGAAGTCTACTCAACAGTCTTTTATCTACCAATACATAGTCCAACAAACTACTGTCATTACGCCCTACATCATATCTTGTATACTTATTTATCCTCTTTTTCTTAAAATATGTATTACCTATAACTAAACCCCTTTCTATACAAAGTTCAATCAAAGGGCTCCCATTATCATTTACACCTGGCACCCCAAACTTACCTACTACACCCTCTCTGCATGTTTCTCCCACTTTAGCATTTAGGTCCCCTACCACAATTACTCTCTCATTTGGTTCAAAAGTTCCTATACATTCGCTTAACATCTCCCAAAATCTCTCTCTCTCCTCTACACTCCTCTCTTCTCCAGGTGCATACACGCTTATTATGACCCACTTTTCGCATCCGACCCTTATTTTAATCCACATAATCCTTGAATTTACACATTCATATTCCCTCTTTTCCTTCCATAACTGATCCTTCAACATTATTGCTACCCCTTCCTTAGCTCTAACTCTCTCAGATACTCCTGACTTAATCCCATTTATTTCTCCCCACTGAAACTCGCCTACCCCCTTCAGCTTTGTTTCGCTTAGGGCCAGGACATCCAACTTCTTTTCATTCATAACATCGGCAATCATCTCTTTCTTATCATCCGCACTACATCCACGCACATTCAGACAACCCAGTTTTATAAAGTTTTTCTTCTTCTCGTTTTTAGTAGATTTGTACAGGAGAAGGGGTTACTAGCCCATTGCTCCCGGCATCTTAGTCGCCTCATACGACACGCATGGCTTACGGAGGAAAGATTCTTTTCCACTTCCCCATGGACAATAGAGAAAATAAAAAGAACAAGAGCTATTAAGAAAAAGAAGAAAAACCTAGATGTGTGTATGTATATACAGTGGTACCTCGAGTTACGATGGTCCCCAAAATCGCCCTTTTATGTAAGTTTATTTTTTTAAATGCTTTTGTAAGTATATTTTTGGGGGTGTAAAAGGACTAGTCTATTTGACATTATTCCTTATGGGGATAAATTCGTTTGGTAATGGCACTTGCACAGCATTCTCGAACGAAAAAATATCGTAACTCGAGGTACCACTGTATATGCATGTGTATGCCAGTGTAGTGTGACCTAAAGTGTAAGTAGAAGTAGCTAGATATACCTGTTATCCAGCGTGTTTATGAGACAGAAAAAAGACACCAGCAATCCTACCATCATGTAAAACAGTTTCAGGTTTCTGTTTCACAGTCACCTGGCAGGACGGTAGTACCTCCCTGGGTGGTTGCTGTCTATGGCACTTGAGCAGGATTCTGGAATGAAGTTTTTACGATACTTGGGGGTCCACTGTATACGGAATCACAGCTTCCCTATCTTCATCAACATTTAGCAATTCCTCAAAATATTCCCTCCATCTTCCCAATACCTCTAACACTCCATTTAATAACTATCCTCTCCTATTTTTAACTGTCAAATTCATTCGTTCCCTAGGCTTCCTCAACTTATTAATCTCACTCCAAAACTTTTTCTTATTTTCAACAAAATTTGTTGATAACATCTTACCCACCCTCTCATTTGCTCTCTTTTTACATTGCTTCACCACTCTTTTAACCTCTCTTTTTTTTCTCCATATACTCTTCCCTCCTTGCATCACTTTTACTTTATAAAAACCTCTCATATGCTAACTTTTTCTCCCTTACTACTCTCTTTACATCATCATTCCACCAATCGCTCTTCTTCCCTCCCGCACCTACTTTTCGGTAACCACAAACTTCTGCTGAACACTCTAACACTACATTCTTAAACCTACCCCATACATCTTCGACACCATTGCCTACACTCTCACTAGCCCATCTATCCTCCAATAGTTGTTTATATCTTACCCTAACTGCCTCCTCTTTTAGTTTATAAACCTTCACCTCTCTCTTGCTTGCTGTATCTATTTTCCTTGTATCCCATCTACCTTTTATTCCCATTGTAGCTACAACTAAAAAGTGACCTGATATATCTATGGCCCCTCTATAAACATGTACATCCTGAAGTCTACTCAACAGTCTTTTTATCTACCAATACGTAGTCCAACAAACTAATACAGTGGACCCCCGGTTATTTTGCTAGTTTTTCTGGCTGTTTTCTTAGTTCTCTGTATCTTTTGTTAGTTTTCTGGATATTTTGCTAGTTTTTTCTGGCTGTTTTCTTAGTTCTCTGGATCTTTTGTTAGTTCTCTGGATATTTTGCTAGTTTGTGATTTTTTCGTTCCAGAATGCTGTTCAAGTGCCATTACCAAACGAATTTAGTAAAGTAAGTAAAGTAAATTTTATTTCATTGCAGATTACATAGGTATTGGTACAAGGAGAGCCACTGACATGCCATGGCATTAGGGGCAGCTTAATCTAGTGACTTATAGACTATGTACATAATATTAGAGAAATTTATTGAGTTTATTCTACATAGTTAAAATTTGTTTTCAAATTACAATATGATGATATTATACTGTTAAAATTATTATATGATGATATTAGATTGTAACAAGTGTTTAGGAGAATGGTACTGTAATATGAAATTGAGATTATCTTAAGGAAAATAACATTGAGCATTTTTGACAGTAACTTATAGTATGAGTAGTATTTAGTTTTGGGTGAGTAGGGGGTAACATAATAGTAACATATTATTAAAAATTGAAATTATTTTATAGGAAAGTAATATTGAGCATTTTTTAAAGTAGTTTATAGTATGATTATTTAGTTTTGGGTGAGTAGGTGGTTTTTGAGTAGAGCCTTAAATTGATTTTCAGACAAGGTTATCTTAATATTTACTGGTAATGAATTCCGGATTCTGGGGCCCTGTATGTGCATAGAATTTTTACATAGGTTGATATGAACTCAGGGTATATCAAAAAGTGATCTGTGTCTTGTGTTGTGGTCATGGGTCCTATTAAAGTTGGTGAGGAGAATTTTGAGCGGAGGGTTTATATTAGAGTGTAAAGTTTTATATATGTAGTAGGCACAAGAATAAGTATGAATGTTCTTTACGGTGAGTAGTTTTAGACTTTTGAATATTGGTGGAGTATGCTGTCTAGAGTGGGAATTTGTTATCATTCTGACTGCAGCCTTTTGCTGGGTTATGAGTGGTCTCAGGTGATTTAATATTGTTGATCCCCATGCACAGATTCCATAGGTGAGATAAGGGTAGATAAGTGAATGATATAGTGCAAGGAGAGCTGATTGAGGTACATAATAGCGTATCTTTGATAATATGCCTACTGTCTTTGAGATTTTCTTGGTAATTTGTTGTATGTGTGTTTGGAATTTAAGGCTACTGTCAAGGTGGATTCCTAGGAATTTTCCCTCTGTGAGTCTTGTGATGGGTGAACAATTGAACGTTATGTTAAGTGGAACATTTGTGGCATTGTTTCCAAACTGTATGAAGTAGGTCTTGTCAGTATTGAGAGTAAGCTTGTTAGTCGTCATCCATGTTGATATTTTCTGTAATTCGGCATTAACAGTGTTGGCCAGTATGACTGGATTTGGGTGAGAGAAAACATATGTTGTGTCATCTGCAAATAATATGGGTTTGAGTAGTTGTGATGCATTCGGTAGGTCATTTATGTAAATGAGGAATAGGAGTGGCCCCAGGACACTTCCTTGAGGGACTCCGACTGTAATTTGTTGTGTGGAAGAGTTCGCTCCATTTGTGTACACGTATTGGCTTCTCTTGCTAAGGTATGACTTTGGGTAGTTGAGTGGGTGTCCCCTAATACCATAGTGTGCTAATTTTATGAGCAGTAAATCATGGTCGACTGTATCAAAAGCTTTGCGTAGGTCTATGAAGATTCCCAGTGGAACTTCTTTCTTCTCAAGTGTAAGTACGTAAGTAAGTAAGTTTATTCAGGTATCTACCTGGAGAGAGTCTACCTGGAGAGAATACATTTACATAGATTATCATACATAGCAGCATATGTGTAGAGAACCTAGGATAACCCAAAAAAAGTCAGACAGAGTGACTTATTTCCATTGGGGTCCTATATAGTGCGGTGTATATAAACTCTAACATGTGTATAATAGTATCGTTTGTGCTCTTGTTGGTCCTGAATCCAAATTGACAGGAGTTGAGCACATTGTGTGAGACGAGGTAGGAATAGATCTGTCTATGAATTATTTTTTCAAAGATTTTAGAAAGCAGTGGTAAATTAGAAATTGGTCTATAATTATTCAAGTCAGTTTGATCACCTCCTTTGTGGATCGGGGTGACCCTAGCTATTTTGAGAATTGATGGGAAGGTAGAGGCTTCAATGGATTTATTGAATAGTGTTGCTATAATTGGTGACAGTACCTGCGAAGCTTTTTTGTACATAAAAGGTGGTAAGCTGTATATGTCTCCTTCCTCTATAATCTGGGAACACTGAGAGAGATAATACTGTATTACCAAGACCTGCCATCAACCAAATTTTGATAAATACTGTACCTGTAAAAGATGTCACTTCCTTCTTTTTCTTTCTTTTTTTTGTTTGGTTTCACTTCCTTCTTCCTCCTTCTTCTTCTTCGTTGGGGTTTTATAGGGCCACTGACAGCATACGCCGTATCGAGCCCTGCCGTCCAACGCTCGGAGAAGGAACCTCAGCCAAATTGGAAGGATGTTAGACTAATAACTGCGTATTATATGTCCTTAATGTGGCCTGAAGCCAGCAAAAATGTGCAGGTACAGGCCAATATTTCCTGACGGTCTGGAGGATCAAACCCCTCCCCATTAAGAAGGAGAGGTAGGGTTAAAGATTGCACCCCAAACATGTGCAAGGCCGCTCGGAGAACAGTCCGGGCAGAGTGATAGCGTGGGCACCACAGGAGGAAGTGTTCCACAGTCTCAGGCTGTGAGGGACACCACGGGCAGTACGGAGAGTCCGTCATTCGAAGGCGGTGTAGATGAGCCGCCAGTCGTGAGTGTCCAACCCGGAGGCGAGTCAGTGCAACATCCACGGAGCGATTAGGATGGCGAGCCCAAGGGCAGGGGCCATTGAAAGATCGGACAGAACTCAGTGCCGAAGTAGAGAGGGAGCGTACCAGGTCCTTCTGCCACAAATGACGGATTGCCTTCCAAACAGTCCTTGTGAAATTACTGCGGCCCAGCACAAGAGAGGTAATGGTAGGAAGTGCATGTGCAAGGGAGGCTGCACGATCGGCCACTTCATTGCCCCGAATGCCAACATGGGCAGGTACCCACTGAAGGGAGATGCTCCAATCTGGACTTCGCACAAAACGTAGGATAAGAGACTGCGTCTGTCGGACAAGGACACGTAGGGACCGTGGACGAGCAGAACACAAAAGTGCTAGGGAAGATTGGGAATCAGAGAAGAGAACCAAAGGCTGAGAAGGGAGGTGAGCAAGGACAAAGACCAAGGCCTGATGAATGGCAAAGAGCTCCCCTGCTAGGACCGAGTGAGCGGAGTCCAACCGCCAAGTTTGACACAGATAAAGATCAGCAAAGAATGCAGCAGAAGAAGTAGAAGAGGGGGAATTTCGTGCTGAGCCGTCCGTGTAGATGGATAAGGCAGAACCATATGTGACAGCACGAAACTCTTCAAAGAGAATTGCAGCTATTTGGGGGAGTTTCCTGTTCCTAGAGGGCCAATCCAGGTGGATGTACTGTGTCAGGTCCATCCAGGGGGGGACCGGGGAGTGAAGAGGGGAGGGAGTCACCACTGGTGCAGGGAGTGAAAGGTAGGTCAAGGAACATTGGGCCCTGGCCACAAAAGAAAGCTGAACCAAACGTGGGGGGACGGAGGCTGCCTCCCACACTCGTGGGGAGAGGCAGCATCAGTGAGTACAAGGCAGAGAGGCCATATGATGGAGCCGTAAGCAGTTCCTTGCCATTCTCATTGACGAGAGGGGGACTATCCCAGACTCTGCTTCCAAGGCTGCAATGGGAGTAGAGGGGAACGCTCCCAGCATACTGCGGATGGCAGAATTCTGTAGAACATCCAGGCGGTGAAGAGAGGAGGGAGAAGCCGAGCCATACACCTCACTCGCATAGGTGAGTTTGCTGCAAACCATAGCTGTATAAAATTTAAAGAAAAGGTCTCGATCCGCCCCCCACTTGGTGCCAGAGATTCGGCGCATGAGTGCAGTGCGGCGTGCACATGAGAGGTGGAGGGCTATTATGTGTTTCCTCCACGTCAAGAGTGGTGCATCCAAAGTGACACCCAACCATCTATGAGAAGAGACCAAAGGGAGTGGAGTCTGACCCAATGAAACAGATGGAAGAGTAGAGAGGCGTCGTCTAGTAAAACATAAGAGCCGGGACTTGGCGACACTAACCTCCAAACCCCAGGTGGCAGCCCATGATGTTATGCACTGTAGGGCATGCTGAAGGTTTTTTTGTGCGGCCAGAAAAGTAGTGGCACTGTACATAAGGGCCACATCATCTGCATACACCAGGGTATGCACGCCCTGCATGGAAGGGAGATCTGACATTAATATAGAAAAAAGGAGAGGACTAAGAATGGATCCCTGGGGCACTCCCCGGTATATAGGACGGGGTGAGGACATCGAGCCACCTACTGCAACTCGGAAGGTTCGCCCTTGTAAAAAGTTGTGCATCCAACGGAGGGGGGCTCCTGCCAGTTCCATGCGAGCTAGCTTAAAAAGTATTGCCGTGTGAGATGCAGAATCAAATGCTCCACGCAGATCCAAAAAGGCAGCCAGAAGGAACTCCCGGCTTTCGAAAGAAGTATGCACTAACTGTACAAATTGAACCAAAGAGTCGAGAGTGGATCGACCCTCACGGAAGCCACTCTGGTTGTCAGGTAAGAGGCCATGTTCCTCAGTCCACCATGAGAGACGGGTGGCCACCAGTCTTTCCAACACTTTACCCAAGCAGGGCAGTAAAGCAATGGGTCGGTAAGAGTCTGGTTGGGTATTATCTTTGCCTGGTTTCAGAATCGGAACCAGTAGAGAGTGCTTCCACGCATCGGGGTAAACTCATTGAGACCAGCTGGCATTGAAAACCTCCAGCATGGCATCTGTACAAGAGGGGGGTAGATGCAGTAAGAATGAATAAGGTATGTTATCCTCCCCAGGAGAAGAACGGGAAGAAAGCTGGGAGAGTGCCCGCTGTAGTTCATGAGAACTGAAGGGAGATGCCAGCACCTGGCAGTCAACCTCGGGTACTACAGGGGGCGGAGGACCCCATTTGATAACCTTAGAAGGTAGAGGGGGGGAAAGAGCAAACTTAGGCTCAAAGAAATTAGCAAACAAGTCCGCTTTATCCTGAGGGAAGAGTGGCGTTGCACCATCCCCCAACAGGGAAAAGGAGCTTACAGATCGAGATCCCAGCATAGAGTGGAAGAAACCCCATGCCCGGCTAGCAGAGGTGCGAAAAGAAAGAGAAGAACAGAAAGAAGCCCATGATTCACGTTTTGCATGGAGGAGTGTTCGCCGACATAAAGCGTCAGCCCTTCGGTAAGCCAACTGTAGAGCCCTTGAAGGTTGGCACCACCACTGTGTCCACGCCTTTCGACGAGCCTTCACTGCCTGGAGGCACTCATCATTCCACCCCGGAACCCGGGGGTGAGAACGGGAGAAGCTCCCAGAAAGACGAAATGAACGGGAGCCTGCCTCTAACATGGCCCCTTGAAGGGATGCAACGGCATCGTCCAACAGAGAGCCTTGAGGCAGGCTATAATCAAAGAGTGTGTTACTGTAACTCGTCCAACCGGCCTGAGTGGTTTTCCACCGTGGACGAATTGCCGTCACTGGCACTGTTGGGGCTCCATTGGTAGATACAGTGACAGGGAGATGATCACTCCCCATGAGTGATGGCTGTAGTGAAATACCCACACCCAAGAACGAGGTCCAGGGTAGAAGCTCTACCCTCTTCAATCCTGGTGGTGTGAGCAACGAAAAGGGAGATGCGAGGAGGGCTTGGAACAAGGCCCTACCTGTGGGATTCATGGCTCCCAAAGAAATGGATGGCTCCCAGAAATGGTGCCTAGCATTGAAATCCCCTATGACAAGTACAGAACCACTGAGTTGCCCAAAGTAATGGGTAAACTCACTCTGTGTTACTGACCTGCCTGGATTGTAAATCAGGAGGAAGGTACACCACTGAGTGCCCAAGGCAACGCGCACAGCTAGAGTTTCTAACACCCCATTCTCATAGGTTCGGAGGGAAAGGATCACACTCTGGAGCCGGCTACACACCAAAAGAGCTAGGCCACCACCACCCCTTTCAAGGCGATCACGTCGATAAACAGTGAAACCCGACAGCCGAACAGAATGACGAGGACGTAACCATGTCTCGGAGAGGCCCACCACGAGTGGCTGTACCTCAGCCAGATACTTCTGGAGGTCTGGGAGCTTTCCCAATATGGAACGAATGTTCCAGAGAAGAAAAATAGAGGAGTGGGAGTGAGTCACGTGTGCGAACTAAGAAGCCCAATGAGGCAAGGGAGAACCGACAGACATGCAGTCATAAAAGAGGTGCCCTGTAGGAAGGAATGAAGCACTTCCTCCACCAAATGGAGGACAGGATGAAGAAATGAAGCCCAGGCAGGCGAGAGTGAAACATCAGAACCATCAATAGCTAAGGGTCCTGAGACAGTGGCAGGCTGGGGTTGAGGAGAAATGGAGGGGGGGGGACTTCTGTGAGGAGTGAGGCACTGGGTCAGGCAAGGGGTTCATTTGGACAGGGGGAGGTACCAAACTGCGAGTTGATTTTGAAACTGCACCACCTTGACGGGAGGATATGCGTCGTAAACGAGGAGGAGCATGAGCAATAACTTCCGCAGTGGAAGCCGGATCTGAAGACACCTGAAGAAGATGTTGCCCCGGAGGTGGGGAATCCTCTGAGGGTAGAGAGAGTTCTGCAAGAGCTGCAAAACGGTTTGAAACATGGACATTAGTCCTCACAGCTGCGGAGAACAGGTGACCCGGCCGCACTGGTGCTTGGGAGAAGCCCTTAGTGGAGGGCGCTGGAGACGAAGGAGGCAAGGGCCGATGAACTGTGACTGGCTTTATGGACCGCAGGCTGGAGTTACATTCATCGAGGGAAAGGGACTGGGCCTTGGCTGAGTTTCCCAAATCAAGAGCCTGGCGATATGCCGGGCAAGACCGGGATGTGACTTTGTGGGCCCCTTTACAAAAATAGCATGAGGCAGGACGAGTACAGGGAATACCGTCTTTGACTACTGGGTGAAACCCACTACAGTTTGCACCCCAAACCTTACCACGGCAGGACAACTCTCCATGCCCAAAAAGGAAACATTTCCGACACCGAAGAAGAGGAAAAGTATATGGAAGGACAGGAAACCTTAGATTGCCAAAAATTACAAATTGCGGGAGAGCACCTGAGAAACATATACGAACCATACGAGATGGGGCAGGACGAGTCGAGAGGCTCCAAACCTCTCGCAAACCTAAGTCATCCCCCCACTCAAAACCAACTCAGAATGGATCTCCTCATCTGAGAGGGATGAGGAAATCGGTCCAATTCTACAGTAACAACAACCAGCAGCAAGGATTGAGGAGCTGACCTCCCAGCAGACTATATTCCACTTACCTAGGACATGGATAGCATTAAGTGGTAAATTTCTGGCTAGAAAAGACTTACGATGTAGTCAGAGCCTTAGGGCTGCACCCCTACCGAGTTGCTGGACACCCCCGTCTATGCAGGCCTTGCCGAAAGGAGAGCCACTGATGGCATTAGTGACTTCCCGTGGATTGGTGAAGGGGGTACCACCAGCCTTGGGATGCACGATAACTACCATCACATCTGGGGTAATGTGGGGTGGAGAAGAAACACAGTCCAGACAAGAAGTTGGATGGCGCTTAGGGCTAGACAGGGGCCTGGCTCCATCATCAACCTCAAGGGCCCGTTTATAAATCCCAGCAGGGGACACGATATCCATATCATGATCCAGAGGTGAGGAAACAGGTGTCAACTGAGTATGGGCCAGAGGGGGGTCCCCCCCCCCATAGGGGCGAACGACATCCCAGGCAAACTCTCCAGAAATGGGTCAAATAACACTGCTTGATATGAAGAAATTACTAGAAGTACATGCACACAAGAAAAAAAAATATATAGTGAAGAGCCTAAACAGGACCGTCACCACCAACAAACAACTGAGGAGCCTTCAAAAAGCACGTCTCGATCAGCTGAGTGACAACCTAATCGACCGGCTTCTGGCCAAGTGCTTGTAACACTTAAAATTTTTCCTCTTCTACGTCTCTTCTTCATCTTGGGTTTACAAGGGCTCGATACAGCCTCTTCTTTACCATGTACGGAGAAGATATATAGTAAGAAATTTTATTCAGGTATACACAAATACAGTTACATAATCATACATAGCAGCATATGTGTAAAGACTTAGATTTTTCCACCGAAGTGGCTAGTTTATTGTGCACCCCATATCCATCCTGTGGACGGTAGCGCAAGAGCATATGGATACACAAAAGTCCTAGGAACTAGGCCCCATAAGGGTTAACAGATGTACATTTGGATTTATATCTACATATCTACAGTTCACTTCTCTGTTACAAGCAAATTTAGGGATTCTACTTAGTATATCTGGTATCTTATTTTCATTAATAAGATATCTTGACATGTCACATAGGTTATTATATCCATTAGGACTTTTTATTGACCTAAGGAAAGCTTTCGACACAGTAAATCACGGCATCCTACTCCACAAACTTGACCATTTTTTTTTATATTTTATTGAAAACACAATTATAAAATATACATAACTCTTAAATACAAGAGCAAATATACAATAAAGTGTAAAATGAAGTCTAAGCAATCGTCCCAAATACTGGGTACAAGATATACATCGTGCAAACAGTAAAAATGTAATAACTCGACACAACCACACACTACTAAAACAAAACCTCCTTACAGACCACAACTCTGTCATACCAACACACCTCACACACTCTCTACGAAATAATCCTAACTGTTGATGCCACATGCCCAACATACCCACATCCTCCAGGGATGCCCACAATACATTACAAAATGAGAAGAGCAATGACTATAAAACACATAACCACAACTCGTAGGAACCATGTATAAATTACATCTTACATTACAATACGTTAAATCAGTGTCTACTGTCAGAAATACAGCAACATCACGATAAACACATAATTCATCGGCGGGACACATCACGCAGATGCCACACCTGCTCGCCGATGCTGAAGACTAACCTGTGAGCAAAGATACAATGCACCCTACACAACCTACACCACAGAGCACACACCCCTATCACACTATATACATTATAAGAACCCCAACGGGTCTCGAGACCAACACGGCCATGTCTCAAAACGACACAAGCGTGCCATAAATACAAAACCACACATCAAATCCCAAACAGGACAAAATATGTGCCCTTCCTCACACTACATGCATACAATCACATACAACTAAACAGTGATACCCCCCAATCCCCTAAGCTAACCAACCTCAATCTCTCACGCACAATCACACGAGCCCCAGCAATCACAGTCATTGTCTCACAATACCCCATTCCCCCGGGAGACCAGCCCATCGGATACCCCTGACACTCACAAAGACCACAAGACCCTCATGTTGAAATTCCTGTAACCCACAGGAAAATCCCTCACCCACCTCCTCCCATATAAGTCTCAATTTCGGCACTTCGTTCTATAAAAGCCTGCGGCCAGTGCCATCCGGCGTTCACTAACCCCTTTATCCCTCATAGCCCATGAAATGAAAATAAAATCTGCTATCACATACGCCACTGCTCTCTGAACCTCCACCCCCACTCCTCCCACATCCAAACTGAACGCCCTCAACACCGACAATCCATTCCCCCCCACTAAGCAAATCACACGCCCCAACAATTCCCTCACAACACCTAAATGCTCACAAAAATATACACTATGAAACACAGTTTCATCCTCCCCACAAGCTTGACACACCCCATCTACCCTAAGGCCTCTATTTCGTAAAACCACTCCCGACAGTAAGATCCCATGAAGAAACCGGAAAAATACCTCCTGCACACATGGTCGAACCCACAATCTCCTTAACCTCCCCCAAATATCCTTCCAAGCATACAGAGGATACACCCCTTCCACCCCCGCCACCTCCCGTGACCTAACCACCTTATCAATGGTCCTGACCCTCATATGTGTCGGATCCCTAACAATTAGTAAGACCCTTAACATGTCCTCACATTCCCTCAAATCCTGCCCTCCCCACCACCTCCTTATATCCTCATGCAGAAGGCCTATCCCCCCCCTTCCCCAACCACCCTCAGGTACCCTCGCTTCACATAAACACTCTTTAATCTGCATTCCAAGGAAATCAACCCTAGCCCTCCCTGGCGTAATGGGAGCGTAACCCCCCTTCTTAACCAATCACAACCCGATCCCAAAATAAAACGAAAAACCCTACGCAACAACTTCTGAACGTCCCCCTGCACCAACGGGTACAATGCCGCCACATGCCATATTCTACTATATAGCAATACGTTAGCCACTATTACCCGCTGGTGCAGCGTGAGATGTGGCCTGGTGGCCTGGTGGCTTGAGCTCTTTCTTCACACACGGAGGGCCCGGGTTCGATTCCCAGCGGGTGGAAACATTTCGACGTGTTTCCTTACACCTGTTGTCATGTTCACCTAGCAGCAAATAGGTACCTGGGTTGTTAGTCGACTGGTGTGGGTCGCATCCTGGGGGACAAGATTAAGGACCCCAATGGAAATAAGACAGACAGTCCTTGATGACGCACTGACTTTCTTGGGTTATCCTGGGTGGCTAACCCTCCGGGGTTAAAAATCCGAAGAAATCTTATCTTATCTTATCTTATCTTATGGCCTCAAACCATCTAATCTACCCAACACTCTCTGTACTACACCCTCCGAATTAACCACCCTCGCCTCCCTTGCTTCCCTCATACGTATACACCACACCACAAATCTTCACCCGGTCCACTAAACACCACCTCCCACTAGCCTTCCAGCCCACCATCCCCTCCCAGTCCCCTAATCTCATGAATTTCGATTTATCCTCATTTACATTCATACCCAAAAACCTTGACGACCCTACGTACACACTCTAATCCCCCCTCTCCACAAGAATCATCATGTCATCCACGTAACCCACTATGCCAGGACTCCCAACACCCAGATCCTCCCTTCCCTGCACCCACACAGACGCCTCTACAGCCCTATAAAATGGGTCCTGCAGGCAAGCGAACAACATTTGTGATAGTGGGCAACCCTGACGAAAATCCCTACCCATCCTAACACGCTGCCCCACCCTCCCATTCACCTGCACACACATACTTGCTCCCCAGTACAAAGTACGCGCCCAACTCATCATCTCCTTACCAAACCCCTGCCACCTCATAATGCTCCACAATGTTTCACATTCCACACTATCATATGCCGCCCTCCAATCCAGCGCTAACACCTCCCCTCCTTCTGCCTACTCTCAATAAACCCCCGAATGACCCCATGCCCCATGTACATTGACCTTCCCGGCACCCCATATTGACTCCCAACAATAACCTTATCTATGACCCTTTTCAATTGATTGCCTAATATTTTTGCAAATAACTTATAGTCTGCACACATAAGTGAGATAGACCTATAGTCCCTCACCGTCGTCTGACTATTCCCCTTTGGCACCAGAACCACAATAGCCGTTGACTGTGAATCCCCCAAGACATCCCCCGTCTTCATGACATTTAACAACCTCACTAAAAACCCATTTAAAACTCCCCAATACTGTATATAAAAGTCACTCGGCAATCCGTCTATCCTTGGTGACTTACCCCTGCTCATACCCATCAAGGCAGTCCATACTTCATCCTCCATGATATCACCACTCAACCCCTCCCTATCCCCCCTCTCAAGGCCACATTGCACCCAACCTCCTATATCACTGAATTATAGTTAGAATAATAGGAATAAATCTAAAAAAAAGATGTGGGTTGAATTGATGAAACCATTTAATTAACCCCGAGGTGAGAAGCATGGCTCTAATTGAGCCCGTTAAAGGCCATGGCCTTATAACCACTAAGTGGTAAGCGTGGTGGTTGTGTGATGACATTAGTTAATTCATTTCTCTTGCATAGAGCGTGCTTAGGATTGCAAAGACATAGGATTGGATGATTGCAAAGGCAGACTCTAATATCAAAAGGAGAATTTGGGCCAGGATTAAGAGGGTTAGCACCACCATTCCTCATATACAACCCATACCACCCATCCACATACCGCCCCATACCCTCTGTAGTTACCAACTCTTGCCCCACCCTATATCCCCCCCATTGCCTCATGCACACACAACCCTACTATTTCCGTAGCTCTGCGCCGACATGCCTGCCCTCGTAGGACACATGCTGACGACCTGTCACCCCATACCACCTACTCTAACCCACCCACCACCCTTGCTGCATCAAACCTTTCATTTTGCAAAACCCTAATATTATCCTTCAACCCCTCTATTTCCACAACAGGGTAACCCGCACTCCCGCCCCTTCTCCCATAACAATCCCTTAACTGTCCCTCCAGATACCTAATAAGTCCATACGCAAACTGATTATCCTCCCTCCCCCGTCTAACATAGAAGTCCCTTATCTTGTCCTTAGCCACATTGTGTCAACAAATCAACAAATCCCCATCCACACACACCTCAGACCACAACCTGTCCCACAAACCCTCAAACATATCCCTCCCCACCCCCTCTTGAAGCAACCGGACATTTAATTTCCAATAACTCTCGTACCTGCGAGGCAGTCCCTTCCACCCCAAGTCCACCAAAACCCCCCTGTGGTCCGAAAAAACTACATCCAACACATGCACCCTCCTCACTTCCGCTCTCCTAGTCACTTATAACTGGTCCAGCCTTGCAGCATATCCCCTCCTCATGAATGTGTGTTCTACTTCCCATGCAGCACCCCCCACATCCACCAACCCCACACCATTTAACAGATCCCCCAGCAAAATGAACAATACCCCTTCCCCCTCGGATCCACGTCCCTGCGACGTGTCACACAGTTCCAATCACCACCCACCACCGCAATCACAGCCAGCTATCGTAGGTGATAAATTAACACATCCCTCACGAAATTATTCTTTACCCTGCCATCCCCCTCCTCTGGTCCATAAATACACACAAAGGACACCCAATCCCTCCCCCATGATCCATCCACCCGTATTACCTGCCCCTCCCCCCTCCTCACTGTGATGAACAACAAACGGGCTAGTCTCCCTTATTAATATAGCCACACCCCCTTTCAATCTCAATGAGTGTGCAGCGTAAACGGTGTATCCTTCTATCAGTAACTGACATCCATGCTTGTGGTTATGTTCCTGCACAAAAACCCCGTCTATACTATACCTCACCAAATACTCACGA
The DNA here is from genome assembly GCA_009830355.1 of Cherax destructor. Lineage (NCBI taxonomy): Eukaryota > Metazoa > Arthropoda > Malacostraca > Decapoda > Parastacidae > Cherax > Cherax destructor. The sequence goes on from WNWK01022263.1 coordinate 29,620, forward strand.
AACCATGCACGCTTCATCTTATCACACAAATCATTAATATTCACAGTAAAGCACTGGAAACCGACAGAGGGGGTTTTCCTTTAGGCACTGGCACTGCTCGATCCCCTTTCCCCCGAGCACCACCACGGTCACCCCCAGAGTCTCGGGAACCACCTTTCACGGGTTTCTGTTCCTTGGGACCACCAACATCACCCCTCGCTACGTCTGCCCACATCTTTTTGCCCGGACGTTGCGCCGGTGTTAGCACATCGTCCGTATCAGACTGGGCTGCTCTCTTCCGTGACACACTTTCCTCCTCCATACCCAGAGGGGGAAAAAGATAATGAACAACATAAACAACGCAAAAGAAAGAAAGCACAGAGGAGAAAGAAGAAAGAGAAAAGAGGAAGGGAGAAGGGAAAAAAGAATCAGGTTAAGTCACAGGTGTTCTGAAGTTTGGAGCATTTAACAATGTAATGGGAAAGGAAAGCATCAACAGAGACAAAGCCAGGACTCAGATTCATACAAGGAAAGTTGTGTATAAGGGAGGATTCAACAAGACGACTGTGAAAGTTGGACGTAGGGTAGACAGTTTTATCAGAAGACCAATCAATAAGATGACTGTGATCTCTGACATGACAGAAAAAAGTATTATTGGTGTCGGCAAGCCTAACACTATTTTTGTGCTCCCTAAGTCTGTCAGAAAGAGATCAGCCAGTTTCACCAAAGTACTGAAGAGGACAGGAGGAACAAGAAATAGAGTAGACACCAGGAGCATCTATAGAGGGAGGAGTGGTATGAACTAGATTAGTGCGAAGAGTATTAGTCTGGCGGAAAGTAAGTTTGATGTCTAAGGAACGGAGAGAGCTGTTGAAACTAGAGAGACCGGAAATGTAGGGAAGACAGAGGACACTAGCTCCTTGCAGTGCTCCTCTTCCTAGTATTTGACTGACTCCACTCTACTACTACCACTATTACTCCTCCACCACTTTCTCTTGTTCCCGCCCTCTTGGTTGCCTATATAAAGCTCCCTCCATCCCTTCTTTCTGTTAGTGTGACTTTGTAAATGCTCCAAGTCGGACCGAAACGTCGTCGTAAGCTCCTTTCTTCAATTGCGGGTTATTTGTGTACAAAGGTAATGAACTCGGGTAGATCTGGTCACAATCATGACAAGTTAGTAAGTAAGTAAGTAAGTTACAAAGGTATTTACAGATTACAGAGGTACATACTGGGTCCAGAGACTGGGCCCCAAAGTTTTGATAGCTGAACAAGGTACGAAGGTAATGAACTAACAAGTTTCAAAGGTAATGAATCATGTAAGTAAATTTACTTACGTTTATACATGGTTACAATCATGAACAAATTATAAAGTAATGAGCAATTCACAAGTCCACACCCAGTCACAACTGTAATGAGTTATCAGTGCAAATATTAATTGTTGGGTCTCTCTCTCTTACACACACACACACACACACACACACACACACACACACACACACACACACACACACACACACACACACACACACACACACACACACACACACACACACACACACACACACACACACACAAGGGCAAAGAAGACCGCTGACAGAGTACAGGCTAGGTGGACAAAGGCTACAAACCTCAACAAAGGAGAAAGACCTTGGGGTGAGTATAACACCAAGCACGTCTCCGGAAGCACACATCAACCAGATAACCGCGGCAGCATATGGGCGACTGGCAAACTTAAGATTAGCGTTCCGTTACCTTAACAAGGAATCGTTCAAGACACTGTATACCGTATACGTCAGGCCCATACTAGAGTATGCAGCACCAGTCTGGAACCCACACCTGGTCAAGCACGTCAAGAAACTAGAGAAAGTGCAAAGGTTTGCGACAAGGTTAGTTCCACAACTCAGGGGTCTGTCTTATGAAGAAAGGCTGAGGGAAATAGGACTAACAACACTGGAGGAAAGAAGGGTCAGAGGAGACATGATAACGACATACAAAATACTGCGGGGAATTGACAAGGTAGATAGTGACAGGTTGTTTCAGAGAGGGAACACAGAAACAAGGGGACACAACTGAAGCTGAAGACTCAGATGAGTCAAAGGGATGTCAGGAACATTTCTTCAGCCACAGAGTAGTCAGGAAGTGGAATGGACTAGAGAATGATATAGTGGAGGCAGGAACCATACATAGTTTTAAGACAAGGTATGATAAAGCTCATGGAGCAGGGAGAGCAGAGACCCAGTAGCAGACAGCGAAGAGGCGGGGCCAGGAGCTGAGTCTCGACCCCTGCAACCACAATTAGGTGAGTACAATTAGGTGAGTACACACACACACACACACACACACACATACGCCCCCGATGGCCCAGTGGTAAAGCTCTCGCTTCACGCACGGAGGGGCCGGGTTCAATTCCCGGTGGGGCAGAAACATTTCGAAGTGTTTCCTTACACACACACACACACACACACACACACACATACATACAACAGGCCTAGTGTCTAATTGACATGTGCCTAGGACAAAATGGTAACTAACACACACACACACACACACACACACACACACACAACACATCCATTGAAACTGGGCAACTACCTGAGGCGTGGAAGATGGCAAATGTAGTCCCAATTTTTAAGAAAGGAGACAGACACGAGGCATTAAACTACAGACCTGTGTCACTGACGTGTATAGTATGCAAAGTCATGGAGAAGATCATCAGGAGGAGAGTGGTGGAGCACCTAGAAAGACACAAGCTTATAAACGACAACCAGCACGGTTTCAGGGAAGGAAAATCCTGTGTCACAAACCTACTGGAGTTTTATGACAAGGTAACAGAAGTAAGACACGAGAGAGGGTGGATAGACTGCATTTTTTGGACTGCAAGAAGGCGTTCGACACAGTTCCTCACAAGAGATTAATGCAAAAGCTAGAGGATCAGGCACAGTAACAGGAAAAGCACTGCAATGGATCAGAGAATATCTGACAGGGAGGCAACAACGAGTCATGGTACGTGACGAGATGTCAGAGTGGGCACCTGTGACGAGTGGAGTTCCACAAGGGTCAGTCCTAGGACCTGTACTGTTTTTGGTATATGTGAATGACATAACGGAAGGGGTAGACTCAGAAGTGTCACTATTTGCAGATGATGTGAAGTTAATGAGAAGAATCAAATCAATCGAGGATCAGGCAGGACTACAAAGAGACCTGGACAGGCTGCAAGCCTGGTCC
>WNWK01022264.1:0-32820 GCA_009830355.1 Cherax destructor
TTTTGTTGGGTCCCTGGTCATGTTGACGTACAGGGCAATGAACAGGCAGACACTGCTGCGCGGTCAGCAGTACATGACCTTCCAGTTTCATATAGAGGTGTTCCTTTTACGGACTATTTTGCGGTCATTGCTACCCACCTTCGCACCCGTTGGCAACAACGCTGGTGTGACCTGCTGAATAACAAACTTCATTCTATTAAACTGGTTATAGGTTTCTGGCCTTCTTCTTGTCACCAATGTCGAGGTTGGGAGACTACACTCTCCCGTCTTCGCATCGGCCACACTCGTCTTACTCACGGGTATCTCATGGAGAGGCTCCCTGCCCCTCTCTGTGAGCATTGTCAGGTTCCAGTGTCTGTTCGACATATCCTGTTGGACTGCTTACTCTATCAACGAGCACGCAGAATTTACCTCCAACGACGTCTTCGCTCTGCGGCCTTTTCTTTACCTTCCCTTCTTGCAGATGGACCCTCCTTTAATCCTGACTCTCTCATTGACTTTTTGACAGAAACTGACTTACTACACAAACTCTGAAGATTATACCTCTAGCACCTCCCTCAGTCCCTTCTACCTAGATCTTTTGCTACCCTCCACCCCTGCACTATCCACCGTCATCTTGCACTCCATACCCTACTAATCGTCCATCTCCCTCTTACAACCCACTCTCCCTGCATCCTACAATAACCTGCAGCGCTGTATAACCCCTGTGGTTTAGCGCTTCTATTTGATTATAATAATAATAATATGTGTACATGTGAGAGAGAGAGAGATATATATATAAGACATATAGATATAGAGACAAAGTTATAGACAGACAAAGATATAGACAGACAAAGATATAGACAGACAAAGATATAGACAGACAAAGATATAGACAGACAAAGATATAGACAGACAAAGATATAGACAGACAAAGATATAGACAGACAAAGATATAGACAGACAAAGATATAGACAAAGATATAGACAAAGATATAGACAGACAAAGATATAGACAGACAAAGATATAGACAGATAGAGAGACAGCCAGAGACAGCCAAAGCCAGCCAACCTGCCGAATACATAAGAACATAAGAAAGAAGGAACACTGCAGCAGGCCTACTGGCCCATGCAAGGCAGGTCCATGTCACCCCCCAGCTTAGACCAATGACCCACCTAGTCAGGTCACATCCTCTGAAGAAAGGAGCATGGCATCAGACCTAGTAGCACAAGCTAGTCAGGTCCAACTCACACCCACCCACAGCCACTCATGTATTTATCTAACCTATTTTTACTTTCCTCTTATAAGGGGAGTGTTAATGCTACATAACTTCATTGAATCCCTGGTGTTTGCCACAGTATTTGCTCTAGCTGGCACTCAATTGAACTGGTGCTCCCACAAGGTACTAAGTGGTCCCAGATTTTTTTAATACTGCGCACACTGAGGGTGCAGATCCATTCTCTCATGTCTAGGCGACTCAGGCCTTTCACACTAAATTTGAAGGAATGAAAAATAAAACGTTGATCTATGTTCGGGGCAGTACGCACGTGAACGTATATCTACGTGTGGACAGTTTAAGGGTTAAAGGAGGGGTTTGGGATATTTGCTGTTTAGAGTGACATCTAAACTCGTATCTGTGCACTTCTGCAGAGAAAGTGATAGTGTAAATGATAATGACATTGGTATTTTTTTTTTTTTTGTTGGGGGGGGGGGTTCCTGCCTTGGTGGGAGACAGCCAATGTGTTAAAAGAAAAATTACAGTACAGGTCAACCATCACCAATCTGGCATCATTGGGACCATTAAATTCCTTAAGAAACTCATGTACTGGTCTGCCAGAGTTAACTGCACTCAGTAGGTGCCTCATAAAATGGGTGTGAGACTTATGCAAGCCGAAATTGGTGATGGAACCGGATTAGTGATTGCCGGATCAGTGATGGCTGACCAGTACCAGAAAAAACCCAGCAATGTTAGGGCTCAGGGGACCTACCATTGCTATTTTATTATTGGTAGTAACTTTGTGAGGCACTGTGACACTCATACTCTTTCCTCTTGCCAAGTCTCATCCCATTTTCATAGGTCTGTATTGTTGACAATGAGACGTATGTTCTGGTAAGTAAAAAAAAAAAACTTAAAGAATGTCTTGTGGTTTTCATTTGATTATTTATGTCTTGTATTAATATTAGTAGAATTACCGAAAATATGTTAAGTAAAAGGCACAAATGACACTAATGTGACATTTTATTGTGGCAACGTTTCACTCTCCAGGAGAGCGAAATTAAGTGGAGAGCGAAATTTTACCACAGTAAAATGTCACAATAGTTGCATTTGTGCCCTTTTACTTAACATATTTTTGTCTTGTTTTTCATATTCGATTGATACTTAATTTGTGTTCCTTCAATGGTAAATAAATTTGTGGTTCTAGCGAAAGTGTATAATTAAGGGGAGAAAGGCTAGTTTTCTGGAATTATTTTCATGCAGTCATCTTGTTTCTATCACATTTCTGAAAATGTAATTTTTTTGTTCCTGCTGTCATCAAGAGGACATAATGCCAATTCCTGTTTTTTTTTGTTTTTTTTTTACTCCAAAAATTACAATTTTTATGATTGTTTCTTTCCAAATACTCTAGTTAGCACCTTCTGTGTGGAGCACTCACCAGTGCGCAGAGCTGTACTCTAGCAGTTGCCTCTGGGCTGCCGTCCTGAGAGGAGATGCTGAGACTTGGCGCGTGGTGACCGTGGAGTTTTACACAGAATGTAAATAAAAAAACTCAGGAGCAAGTTATTGTCGTTTGTAGCCACACTTTTCGAGAACTACTGGATGGATTGTCATGATTTTTGCACACGATATTGAGGAATGATGGTTCTACAAAAGGATTAGGTGGATTTTCGATATTCCTTACCCTTTTGTTTTTATTTATCCACCCTCCCCCCCCCAAAAAAAAAAAAATTATGCAATCTACTGACATTTTGTTGAAAGTTTTCTTGTTATGTAATTATTTAGACTTTTATCTTTCATCTCATGTCAACTAGAACTTATCAGTTTTGTAAAGTAGGGAGAGTTGTAGGCCTACAGAATAGGGCATTATTAATTTTTTTTCTATCTGTTAGGCAAAAAAGTCTCAAAAAATACAGTGAGCAATGGTCAGCTGCTGCTTAAATCACAGTGAAAAAATTATTGAAATTGGTAAAAGTTTTTTTTTTTTTCTTCAACAAGTTGGCTGTCTCCCACTGAGGCAGGGTGACCCAAAAAGAAAGAAAATCCCCATAAAGAAAATACTTTCATCATCATTCAACACTTTCACCTCACTCATACATAATCACTGTCTTTGCAGAGGCACTCAGATATGACAGCTGAGAATAAGTCCCTCCCAACTGTCACTATCCCAGACCCCTCCTTTAAAGTGCAGGCATTGTACTTCCCATTTCCAGGACTCAAGTCCAACTAAATCAATTAACTGGTTTCCCTGAATCCCTTCACAAAATATTACCCTGCTCACTCCAACAGCTCGTCAGGTCCCAAAAACCATTCGTCTCCATTCACTCCTATCTAACACGCTCCAAGTCATTCTACTTTTATCCATTCTCTCTAAATGACCAAACCACCTCAACACCCCTCTTCAGCCCTCTGACTAATACTTTTACTAACCCCACACCACCTAATTTCCACACTCTGAATTCTCTGCATAATATTTACACCATACATTGCCCTTAGACAGGACATCTCCACTGCCTCCAGCCTCCTGCCTCCTCCTCGCTGCAGCATTTACAACCCAAGCTTCACACCCATTTAAGAGTGTTGGTACCACTATACTTTCATACATTCCCTTCTTTGCCTCCATGGATAACGTTTTTTGTCTCCACAGATACCTCATCACACCATTCAACAGTAACCATTCGGGGAGGTACTGCCGTCCAACCAAGTGAGTGTAAAAAGGAAGCCTGTATTTGTTTTACATGATGGTAGGATTGCTGGTGTCTTTTTTTTTTTCTGTCTCATAAACATGCAAGATTGCAGGTACATCTTGCTACTTCTCATTACACTTAGGTCACACTACATATACATGTACACATTTATGTATACACACTCATCTAAGTTTTTTCTTTGATTTTATCTTAATAGTTCTTGTTCTTATTACTTTTCCTTTCATATCCATGGGGAAGTGGAATAAGAATCTTTCCTCCGTAAGCCATGCGTGTTGTAAAAGTCGACTAAAATGCTGGGAACAATGGGCTAGTAACCCCTTTTCCCGTATAACTTACTAAAAAGAAAAAGAAGAAAGCCCACCACAAGTACTGTACTTAAATGACCACTACAGACAATTTGTTGCCCATTATTTCAGAGGATTCAGGCCTGTATGATCTCTCTGAGGAATCTTGAAAATATCCACCTCATCATCAGTCATATAATCAACTTAACCCCTCACATCATGAACTTTACCTTCAGTACCATGAAAAGAACTCCCCACATCATTAAAGGTATTGTAAAATTTTTTATGCTGATGTTTTGTCTGGGTACAGTATAGTGCTTTTTTTCAGGATTCTCCTCCAGTTGCATGGATTCAAGTACATATCCTTGCTAATAATGCAGTACTGCTGCTTTGGCATTATAAATTATTGTTTCTCTTTCACTACAAGGCTTTAAAGTAGTACACCTTCAACATTATGGAAGTAATGTGCTGTAATTTTGTTGACTAATCTTTCCATAGTTAAATTAATTTTTTTTTTTTGCTCTACAGTCATATAAAAAATTGCCAGTAGCGGGGAAATCATGACTAATCCCACTTGCCTTTTATATGCAAAGCTTAAGGGTAATAAATTTAATGTAGGTAATAATATTTGACTCCATGGGGAAGTGGAACAGAATTCTTCCTCCGTAAGCCATGCGTGTCGTAAGAGGCGACTAAAATGCCGGGAGCAAGGGGCTAGTAACCCCTTCTCCTGTATATATTACTAAATGTAAAAGGAGAAACTTTCGATTTTCCTTTTGGGCCACCCCGCTTCGGTGGGAAACGTTCGACGTGTTGAAAGAAAGAAGAATAATATTTGAATGTTAAGAGTTGTTGCTATACAAATGATGTTTAAATGATGTTTATTATAATGTTCATAGTTTTATGCACAGTTTAACAAGTACAGTGGACCCTCGGTTAACGAAATTAATCCGGTCCAGGAGCTATTACTTAATCTGAATCTTTCGTTATCTGAAACCTTATTTCCCATAAGAAATAATGTAAATACAATTAATTCGTTCCACAAAAAAATAATCACTCAAAAAAAAAAAACAATAACATTTACTTACCTTTATTGAAGAGTTGCAAGCATCTGGAAGGTAGAGTTGCTGACAGGGGCAGGGTGTTAATGGTTGGAAGGGAAATCCCCCTCCAAAAGGACTTCAGGTAACAAGTCCCTTTCTGGGGTTACTTCCCTTCTTTTTCTTTTAATGCATGAATGCTACACTCCCTGCATGAATGCTACACTCCCTGCATGAATGCTACACTCTCTGCATAAATGCTACACTCCCTGCATGAATGCTACACTCCCTCCATGAATGCTACACTCCATCCATGAATGCTACACTCCCTGCATGAATGCTACACTCTCTGCATGAATGCTACACTCCCTGCATGAATGCTACACTTCCTGCATGAATGCTACACTCCCTGCATGAATGCTACACTCCCTCCATGAATGCTACACTCCCTCCATGAATGCTACCACTGGGGTGCCACTAGGAAGCTTCTTTGGACCCATGGTGACTTATTTCACAGTGACAATCACTAAACCACCAAAAAAGACACCAAATATATTGTGAATCTTTGAAAGAGTGCGCTAGGTAATGTTCTCTCAATGGTAAACAACGCTTCACTGGTGTCCTGCGCTTGCGCGGAGCAGGCGGACACGTCTAATACCTTTCGGTAACCGAGGAATTTTTCGCTAACCGATTCCGAAAAAAGCTTACGTTTTCCGAAACTTTCGTTAACGGGACCTTTCGTTAACCGAGGGTCCACTGTACAGTGCAGAACACATACTTAAAGTAGAGATTAAGGAATGTCATGGAGACCAGACAGTGTTTTTTGACATTTCTTTTAAACTTGTTGAATATTATGCAGATTATATTATTATCTGGAAGCCATTAGGTTCATGGCTCTCCTGACAGATGCAAATAGCTTCAGATGATCAGAATATTCAAATGCACTTTTTGTATATTTGAACATGATAATTAACCCTACATGTCTGATTATCAGTTAAGAGATTTAGATTGTATTTCTCACTGCCCCCTTTCTTCACCACTTTACCCAAAAAGAAAAGCTGAATTCATGTTCTTCCAAGTATGACTTGCTCATTTCTTAATACACAATATGATCATCACATTAATGGATGGAGGATGAAGCTTTCATTACTTGCTATTCTTCCAAAGCACCTCCACATACACAGAATGACTTTCAGGAATGTTCAGAAATTTTTTTTTTTTATGAACACATCGGCCATTTCCCACCAAGGTAGGGTGGCCCGAAAAAGAAAAACTTTCACCATCATTCACTCCATCACTGTCTTGCCAAAGGCGCGCTTAAACTACAGTTACAAAAATGCAACATTAACACCCCTACAGTGCAGGGACTGTACTTACCATCTCCAGGACTCAAGTCTGGCCTGCTGGTTTCCCTGAATTCCTTCATAAATATTACCCTGCTCTCACTCCAACAGCATGTCAAGTCCTAAAAAGCATTTGTCTCCATTCGTTCCTATCTAACACTCTCACGCATGCTTACTGGAAGTCCAAGCCCCTCACACACAAAACCTCCTTTACCCCCTCCCTCCAACTTTTCCTAGGCCAATCTCTACCTCGTCTTCCCTCCACTACAAATTTATACACTCTCGAAGTCATTCTATTTTGTTCCATCATCAAACTCTTCTCTTGTAATTTTTAACAATTAAATCCATTTGTTCCCTAGGTTTCCTCAACTTATTAATCTCACTCCAAAACTTTTTCTTATTTTCAACAAAATTTGTTGATAACATCTCATTCACTATCTCAATTGCTCTCTTTTTACATTGCTTCACCACTCTCTTAACCTCTCTTTTCCTCTCCATATACTCCTCCCTCCTTGCATCACTTATACTTAGTTAAAACCTCTCATATGTTAACTTTTTCTCGTACTACTCTCTTTACATCACTCCACCAATCGCTCTTTTTCCCTCCCTCACCCACTTTCCTGTAACCACAAACTTCTACTGAACACTCTAACACTACATTCTTAAACCTACCCCATACATCTTCAACCCCATTGCTTACACTCTCACTAGCCCATCTATCCTCCAATAGTTGTTTATATCTTACCCTAACTGCTTCCTCCTTTAGCTTATAAACCTTCACCTCTCTTACCTGCTGCTTCCATTTTCCTTGTATCCCATCTACCTTTTACTCTCAATGTAGCTACAACTAAAAAGTGATCTGATACATCTGTGGCCCCTTTATAAACATGTACATCTTGAAGTCTACCCTACAGTCTTTTATCTACCAATACGTAGTCCAATAAACTACTGTGAAACTACTGTCATTACGCCCTGCATCATATCTTGTATACTTATTTATCCTCTTTTTCTTAAAATATGTATTACCTATAACCAAACCCATTTCTATACAAATTTCAATCAGAGGACCCCCATTATCATTTACATACACCCTCTTTAAATGTTTCTCCTACTTTAGCATTTAGGTCCCCTACCACAATTACTCTAACTTGGTTCAAAAGTACCTACACACTCGCTTAATATCTCCCAAAGTCTCTCGCTCTCTCTCTCCTCTGCACTCTCTTCTCCAAGTGCATACACACTTATTATGACCAACTTTTTGCATCCAACCCATATTTTAATCCACATAATCCTTGAATTTATTCATTTATATTCCCTCTTCTCCTTCCATAACTGATCCTTCAACATTATTGCTTCCCGTTCCTTAGCTCTAACTCTCTCAGATACTCTTGCCTTAATCCCATTTATTTCTCCCCACTGAAATTCACCTACCCCCTTCAACTTTGTTTTGCTTAGAGCTAGGACATCCACCTTCTTTTCAATCATAACATTAGCAATCATCTCTTTCTTATCATCCGCACTACATCCACACACATTCAAATGATGTGCCTATCGTTGATACAAGTTTTTTTTATATTCATGACCTAAACTCACATTCAGAGTTACATCAGTGTCCACTTTAATGAAATGTACATTTTCACTAGTTTATTCTAATTGACTAGTATCCCTGTATATATGTACATGTATCTATATTAAGGTCTAGAACAGAGCTTCCCAAATCCAGGGTTGCTAGATCTCTCTGGCAATTTACTAGGGTGCTAAGCAGGTACTGGTACCATTTGGGTCAGGAAAAGTGATATCAAATTGTAGATAATGTTTAAAAATTTTGGAATGTCTGGTTTAGAAGATGTGCAGTTATACTAGATGTGCAAAGGTTCATCCTTGTACAGCAAACACAAGTTTGTCATGGCTCTGTGACAGGTCATCTTGGGTTGCAGAATTGGAATTGACTCGCTTTTATTAAATGTAATAATCACACCTAAGTTATATGACAGGCCGCTAAAATTCCTTTTTCTCAATGGGGAATTGGAACCGAATTTTTCCTCTGTAAGCCATGTGTGTCGTTAGAGTCTACTAAAATGCCGGGAGCAAGGGGTTAGTAACCCTTTCTCCTGTGTACAGTAGACCGTCGTTTAAAATAGGTTTGTCTTGCACGTTTTGGTTATAGCACGATTGAAGAATTGCAGCATATTTTTGTTTGACATTGCGGGAGGGGAAAAAGTTTTGAGCGTGCGGTCGCCCACTGGGTGGGATGGTCTGTGGGTTACACCATTGAGTCAATGGGAGAGACCTACTGCCATCCCCTGCCACTCACACTCACCCACACCACCCTCCCAGCCTTTATTTTGGTTCATACGTTTGTAGGACGATACTCAGGAAGCTCGCTGTTTTTTTACATACTGACTTTACTGAATAACTTACTGACTTGACTGAAAGACTTACTGACTTGACTGAATGACTTACTAACTTGACTGAACGACTTACTGACTTGACTGAACGACTTACTGACTTGACTGAACGACTTACTGACTTGACTGAACGACTTACTGACTTGACTGAACGACTTACTGACTTGACTGAACGACTTACTGACTTGACTGAACGACTTACTGACTTGACTGAGGACTGACGCTTGACTGGCGACTATGCTTGACTGAGCGACTTACTGACTTGACTGAGCGACTTACTGACTTGACTGAGCGACTTACTGACTTGACTGAGCGACTTACTGACTTGCTGACGACTTACTGACTTGACTGAGCGACTTACTGACTTGACTGAGCGACTTACTGACTTGACTGAGCGACTTACTGACTTGACTGACGCTGACTGGCGCTACTGACTGACTGACGATACTGACTGACGACTTACTGACTTGACTGGCGACTTACTGACTTGACTGACGACTTACTGACTTGACTGAGCGACTTACTGACTTGACTGAGCGACTTACTGACTTGACTGAGCGACTTACTGACTTGACTGAGCGACTTACTGACTTGACTGAGCGACTTACTGACTTGACTGAGCGACTTACTGCTTGACTGAGCGACTTACTGACTTGACTGAACGACTTACTGACTTGACTGAACGACTTACTGACTTGACTGAACGACTTACTGACAACTGAACGACTTACTGACTTGACTGAACGACTTACTGACTTGACTGAACGACTTACTGACTTGACTGAACGACTTACTGACTTGACTGAATGACTTACTGACTTGACTGAATGACTTACTGACTTGACTGAATGACTTACTGACTTGACTGAATGACTTACTGACTTGACTGAATGACTTACTGACTTGACTGAAAACTTGTTGCTTGAGTGGATCGAACCAAATACAATGAAAGGTGCACCACTTAATTTCATCTTAATTAGGGAAAAGGCCTTACAGTTGTTTAAAGCAGTGTGTGATAAGGAAGGAAGGCCTGAAAAAGTGTGTTTAGCACAGGCTGTTAAACGCAGAGCGTGTAATGTTTTGTGTAATCGTCGTGGTCACTTTTTTTTTTATCCCTCCCCGCCCTCCAACATTCAATACCTCTCAATAATGTCAGTTTTTTATTAATTTGGGCATCTTTATCATGTTTCTACGTTATTTATGTTACAGTATACCTAATATTCTGGAATAAATACGATAGGTAGACCAGGGTCTAGACCAGCTGATGATGCCTTACCGTCAGCTGTATAATGTACTGCAGGGTAAAAGAGCCCAGAGATCTATTACAGAATTTATGCACACTCTCATACAACCATCGACTTTAGTACCAGAACCTCTACCATCCACTTCTGCCGACAACCAACAACGATCCACCTCAGCCCAGTAGGGCCACACCATGCATATCCACTCTATTCGCAATCATCCACAAACACCGTTACCCACAATTCATGGTAAGAAATACTATTATTTCTATTGCATTTGTAGTCTTGAGCAGTAATATATCACGACAACGAACTACAATTACATATGCACTTTTAAAAAGTTGTTTGGCTTTTTGGAGGCTCCCAGGAACGTAACCCTATTTTCCCATAAGTTATTCAGTTTGTCTAACACAGTTTTGACTAACACGGTGTTTTCAGGAACGTAACTACCGCGTTAAATGACGGTCTACTGTACATTACTAAAGTTAAAAAGATAAACTTTTGTTTTTCTTTTGGGGCCAACCTGCCTCAGTGAGACACGGCTGATTTGTTGAAAGAAAGAAGAATAATCATATCATTAATAAGGATATCACATGTAAAATCATGATCTTTGGCATTTAAAACCTTTAGGTTTATCATCAAGCACATAAATCAGCACCATGAAGACAATATCAGATGACATATGATGGCATAAAAGGTTTAAGTAAAAGTAAAATCTGCTGCTACTAAAGGAGCATATAAATGCATAAAAATGTGCCGATGGCATAATTACTTAATCCCAACATGCAGATTAATCTTAAGATTATGTTTTGGTTTATCATTGGTTAATAAGGTTTCATTGTTTTTATTTTAATAGGCATAAAGTTTATTCTTGGAATTGCCATTTTTATTACAAGATTTCTTAAAAAAAACTGCTTCCTTGTTTGTGCAAATGTATTAATCACATATATCATGCTCAAATTTACCTATGCTCGTGCTTTGATGTCCTTGGTGTTAATTGACAGGTATGATGAATATAACATCTTGTGGAGAACAACAGGCGTGAGGTATGAGTGAGTATTATTGTTGCATGTGTTGGTTCTATTACAGTCATGTGTAACTTTGGATTGAAGCATGTACTTCTTTGTGCATGCTCATTGGCTTTATGTATTTACCTATTTTATGAATGAAAACACTATTTTTGAACTTTAAAAACTATATAACTTATTTTACTGTAAAAGTTGGGAGTTACTCTAGTATTAAGTCTATTGTATTGTATTGTTTTTCCCACAATTTATATTCGATTTTTTGTCATTACCATCAGGTTAGTTACATGAAAAGGTAAATTTTTTTTAATGGTAGGTAAATGTTAAGAATAAATTTAATTGATTCATGTTTGGGGCAAATAGGTTAAAGCCATTTTGTGCACTGTACTAGGTTAACTTCTGGAAAGGTACAGTATCTGCATTGGCATAACCTTATGAGGATTGGCATAACTTTGTGAGATTGTTATTTTCTGCCATTCAGTTCCCACCATTCCTTGACTAATATACCAGACATCTTGCTCAACGTCTTCTTGGCCATTGCCGTCGATAACTTGGCTGATGCAGACGCACTGGGGGATGCTGAGGAGGAGGAAGGCAAAGAAGGTGAAGAGGTAAGTGAAAGTATCATCATGAGAGGAGTTGCAAAAGGAAATTGTTCTTATTATTATTATGTATGAGTGAGATGAAAGTGTTGAATGATGATGAAAGTATTTTCTTTTTGGGGATTTTCTTTCATTTTGGATCATCCTGCCTCGGTGGGAGACTGCCGACATGTTGGAAAAAAAAATATTATTATTATTATTATTATTATTATTATTATTATTATTATTATTATTGTTGTGGCTATTGTTATAATTATTCACCTATCACTGTTTTGCCAGAGGCTCATAGATACAAGAATTTAGATGTCACTTTAAACAACAAATATCCCAAACCCCTCCTTTAGAGTGCAGGCATAGTACTTCCCATCTCCTGGACTCAAATCTGGCTAACAGGTTTACCTGAATCCCTTCACAAAATATTACCCTGCTCACACTCCAACAGTTTGTCAAGTCCCAAAAACCATTCATCTTCACACACCCCTATCTAACATGCTCACACATGCCTGCTGTATGTCCAGGCCCCTCGCACACACAACCTTCTTTACCCTTTCCTCCATCCTTTCTTAGGATGACCCCTACCCCTAAACTTGCAAGGGTTACAGTGTGCCTGGGTAATGGTAGATACAATAAAAGCTTGTTAAAATGGAGCTCCATAAGTGGATATTAGCTGAAACAAAAAAAATTTGGCTGGACAAAGGCTCAACATGTACATTTAATGGGGTGGGGTGTCTGATGAAAATAAGTCTGAACAAACCAAATCCGTTATATTGAACAGCCATCTGGTCCATTTGTGAATTTGATAAAATGGACTGACTATGCTTAATCGCAAGTTGTACAGTCTGAGGTTCGTCCTGGATGTGTCCATTTTTGTTGTTCTTGGTTCTTGGGGAGTGGCATCAGTGACTGCCCATTACACTATTGTCTGCACACATGCCCACACCATTGTCATTTTGTCTCTAATTTTCCCTTGGATTTACTGTGTTTTTGATCATTGTATTAAAGTACCATGTACAATGTTATTAACAATGGCCTATAAAGCAAGTGATGGTGCCAAGAAGAAATGTATGACTTAACTGTTAGTCATGAACTTGAATTAGTAAGGAAGCTGGAGGCTGGCAATTCAGGGCCTGGATAAGTGAGGAGTATGGTGTAGCAAAAGAGTGTCTGCAATTACTGTATGTATTGTATTGTGCTGTAATTTTAACTCATTTTCTTTTCAGGTACATTTACAGGTAATACTCTATTGTACTCTAGTTTATTCTTAGTACAGTATGTCCAGTAGTCCTTCAGTACATTTGACTAAGTTTCTTTTATTGGGCATTTGTCCTTTCCTGGTAGTCAGTTGATTAAGTGGACTAATCTGCTTAATCGACACTTTCAATGTACTAATGGCTTTTTCTCTAAAGCAGACACCCCCTTTCCCTTATTAATTCCTTTAATCAGATGCTTAATGCTGTTATGTTTAAATTTTGGATTTTTTTTTTTTTTTTACCATCATTTATTTTTTGTATATGACCTTTTGGTGCCTATCTGTTTAACTAAAAGTTTAATCTAGTACACACACACACAACCATGCCTGATTAGATTTTATATGGTAAATTTTAACTAAACTAGATGTAAATTTTGATTTTATTAGATTCAATGTATTTTTTTTTTTACTGTTAGTATTTGATTACTTTAAATATATAGTGTTGTTTGGTATTATTATTGTTAATAATTTTAACTTCCTAGGTAGTAGGTTGGTAGACAGCAACCACCCAGGGAGGTACTACTGTCCTGGCAAGTGAGTGTAAAACAAAAGCCTGTAATTGTTTTACATGATGGTAGGATTGCTTCTGTCTTTTTTTCTGTCTCATAAACATGCAAGATTTCAGGTACATCTTGCTACTTCTACTTACACTTAGGTCACACTACACATTCATGTACAAGCATATATATACACACCCCTCTGGGTTTTCTTCTATTTTCTTACTAGTTCTTGTTCTTATTTCCTCTTATTGCCATGGGTAAGTGGAACAGAATTCTTCCTCTGTAAGCCATGCGTGTCATAAGAGGCGACTAAAATGATGGGAGCAAGGGGCTAGTAACCCCTTCTCCTGAATATATTACTAAATGTAAAAGTAGAAACTTTCGTTTTTCCTTTTGGGCCACCCTGCCTCGGTGGGAAACGGCCGACGTGTTGAAAGAAAGAAAAGAATTTTAACTTATATTTTTGTTACTTTTTGTAGGGTGGAGAGGGAGATGAAGGAGAGAGAGAAAGAATTAAAATGGAAGGAGAAGATGGCATGGAAGCTGAGGAAAAGACTGCACTCAATCATATAGCTTTAAGGTAGAGTATATTTAAATTTTTTACCTATAAAGTCAGCATAGAATTTCATACTGTTTTACTACATTTTCGAGAATGAAAAGAAATTTCTGTATTTGGTCAGTTAACCACTTCAGGAATACACTGGCTATCAGTTGTACTCCTAAACCACCAGTTTTGGATGGACCTATCACCTTCTGCCCAGTTCGATCCCTTTTTGACTACCACTTTCTAAAGATTAATAGCTATCCTAACAATCCAAGCTATACTGTTAAGCCAGAGTATGGATGAAGTGAATGTTTTCAGATATTTGAGAGTTGACTTGTCAGCGGATGGGTTTATAAAGGATGAAGTTAACCATAGAATTGATGAAGAAAAAAAGGTGAGTGGTGCATTGAGGTATCTGTGGAGACAAAAAACATCATCCAGGGAGGCAAAGAAGGGAATGTATGAAAGTATAGTGGTACCGACAATCTTATATGGGTGTCAAGCTTGGGTTGTAAATTCTGTAGCAAGGAGGCGGCTGGAGACAGTGGAGATGTCCTGTCTAAGGGCAATGTTTGGTGTAAATATTATGTAGAGAATTGGGAGTGTGGAAATTAGGAGGAGATGTAGAGTTACTAAAAGTATTAGTCAGGGCTGAAGAGGGGTTGTTGAGGTGGTTTGTTCATTTAGAGAGAATGGATCAAAGTAGAATGACTTGGAGAGTGTATAAATCTGTAGGGGAAGGAAGGCGGGGTAGGGGTCGTCTTCGAAAAGGTTGGAGGGAAGAGGTAAAGGAGGTTTTGTGGGCGAGGGGCTTGGACTTCCAGTAAGTGTGCGTGAGCGTGTTAGATAGGAGTGAATGGAGACAAATGGTTTTTGGGACCTGACGAGCTGTTGGTAATATTTAGTGAAGGGATTTACTAAAGGGGTTTTTGGGACCTGACGAGCAGGGTAATATTTAGTGAAGGGATTTACTAAAGGGGTGTTAATGTTGCAGTTTTATAACTGTAGTGTAAAGCACCCCTCTGGCAAGACAGTGATGGAGTGAATGATGATGAAAGTTTTTCTTTTTCAGGCCACCCTGCCTTGGTGGGAATCGGCCGATGTGTTAATAAAAAAATAATAAAAATAAAATTCAGGGAAACCAGTTAGCCAGACTTGAGTCCTGGAAATGGGAAGTACAATGCCAACACTTCAAAGGAGGGGCTTGGGATATTGGCAGTTTGGAGGGACTTCTAAACTGTCATATCTGAGTGCCTCTGCAAAGACATTGATTATGTATGAGTGAGGTGAAAGTGTTGAATAAGGATGAAAGTATTTTCTTTTTGGGGATTTTCTTTCTTTTTGGGTCACCCTGCCTTGGTGGGAGACGGCCGACTTGTTGAAAAAATAAATATCCATTAATTCTGACCTTGTCATTTGCAACTTGCCTCATTGTACTTATGACTGTAATGGATTAGCCAAGCTGTACTGATACTGAACATGTTAGATAGGAGTGAGTGGAAGCAAATGATTTTTGGGACTTGATGAGCTGTTGAAGTGTAAGCAATGTAACATTTTGTTACCTTGCTTTCACTTCAACACTGTTTAGCTGGATTTGAGTCGGGATGTACATTGCCTGCACTCTGAAGGAGGGTTGGTGATATTTTGGAGGGGCATCTGAACTGTAGTATTAGTGTGTCTCTGGCAAGACAGTGAAATTGAATGATGATGAAAGTGTTTCTTGTTTTTTGAGTTGCCCTACTTTGGTGGGAGAGCTGGTGTGGTTAAAAAAAAAATATATCGTTATGATTAGTTTGTCTGAAATTCATTGCATCATTAGTGGCTTTCTTCTGAGCATACAATTGTATGAAATTATATCTGTTTTGTAGTATGATTAATATCTAAAATTGTATGGCTAATGTAACTTCTTTGCGTGGCTCTTAAGAAATTTTATTTTATTTTATTTTTGTTGTTTAAGAGTCCATTAATGTTGTTACAGAGGTTAAACTAATGGGTATGAGGGTTAGTTTTTCAAGATAATTCTTGTTACGGAATTACTTTGTCAGAATTGTTTACTCATTTGCACTATCAAAAATAATAATATAGTTTAAGCTTTGAACCTATTCTTGAACTTACAGAGATGGGGATGCTGCAAGCCATGCCAAAGTTCACCTAGAAATGGATGAAGATGATGATGGAGAGAAATACGATGATTATGAGGGTGATGACCTCGGTGAAGGTGAGAATGATACATAAATTTGTTTGTACTTGCTAGGTTTTATGCAATTGTTGTAAATATTTTCATTTCTTCATTGTACAGCATAAGAGCATTGGTTCAGGCTGCGTTGATTTTCATTAGTATATAGGTATTGGATAGTCTCTGGTAAATGTTATATACAGTATATGCAGTAGTTAATATATAACTATATTTTTCTAGAAAAAAATTCTAGTACGTACTTTTATTTGACTAGCATATCATCCTTCAAGAATTTAAATTTTGTTAATGCTTTTGTATTTAAAAAATAAGCAATATAGCATTTCAAAGTATTTGTTTTCAGTGTCTTGTTCTGCATGATGTATATGTTAATATTGTAGTTTAGTGTTATTGTCAAAAAAAGTCAGTTTGTCTGTTTTAAGCATTATGCACTATAACAACTTATTTAATAATAAAATGCTTTTGAACATTTGAAGCATTTTCTTAATGATGATATCCCTTGCTTTGTTTTGGTACATTGTATGATTTCTCTTGTGTGTATCTTCTCATTGCCTTCTGAAATTTGTTTTGTGTAAAGTCAATTCAGAATTGTGTGATCCATCAGTTGAATGCTGCAAGATACTCTGTGATAGACTGAAAATTGGTTATGCATCAACTTATTGTCTCAGTCCCTCTCTCTTTCCCTATCTCTGTTTATCTCTATCTCTCAATCTTTATCCCTATCTATATTTGTCTCTCTCATTCTCTCTTTTTCTCCTCATTTTCTCTCTCTCATAGCCTTCTGTCCCTCCGAGTCACTCATTCCTAGACTCTTCTAGTCTCTTCCTCTCCCTTCTCTCTCCTCTTTCACTTGCTCTGCTCTTTCATATCTCTCTCTCCTTGTTTAAGATAAATTTCATCTTTTAATTAAGTGTTTGTAGTTTGAGTTTTTCAAGTTCTGGAAAAAATTAAACCATTACAAAATTTATTATTATGGGGCTTAGAACTTAAATTGTTTGACCTCTCATTCTCAAAAATGAAAGTTTTAATTTATACTGTATAATATATTCTTAATTTCAGTCTTACTATTTTTTTCATTATATAACCCCAGTTGCAGTATTTAAATCTAAATCCTTGAATAACAAAAAAGGCACAATACCGTGACTGGAACAATACACACACAACCCGCACATATAAAAAAGACTTGGACCTAAATGGTCCAAGTCGGACCGAAACGTCGTCGTAAGCTCCTCTCTTTTTTATATGTGCGGGTTGTGTGTGTACTAAATCCTTGGTTTAACGGATTAATAGAGAGGAGCGGGTGGCCAATAATGACAATTATGGTGGATAGAGATGAGATTGTTTTGCTGAGATTATAATAATAACAGACAATTCTATAATAATTTTTTAACAAATTGACTCAGTGGATTTTATCTCACATTTCCAAAGGTCATTAAGTCGAGGTCAGTTTAATTGAGGTTTTATAATATTTCATTGCTCCGTCTTTGTACTCGGAAATATTTGCATGTGTGCTGTTCCTGATTTACTTGTGTATACTGGTCAAGGCTGTAGCCTCTGCGTGGGCAAGAGGGGCTGGTACCCCCTTCCTTGTGTTATTTTTGGTTCTCCATTGTCTTTTTTTTCTTGTTGGGATGCTCATGGTTCAGTTGGTAGCACCCTCATCTCTCACACTGCAAGGCCAGAGTTCGATCCCTGGAGAAGCAGAAGCATTGGCCATATTTCCATACGCCTGCTTCCCCTTTTCACATAGGTACCTGGGTATTCGCTGACTGGTGTGGGTTGCATCCTGTGGGAGAGGATTAGAGGACCCCATGGATATAAACCATGGCTTTACTTGGTATTTTCCTTGGTTACTAACTCTTGGTTAGTAATACAAATAAAATCTTCATCTGAGGCTTCTGTATTCATAACATTTCCAGGAACCTAATCCCCAGCTGTATACTGTATTATAACAATATTTAGGAGAGGTTGGCATGTTTTGATAATTTAAGATACACTATTTCCCTATTCTTTAGTGTTATTAGACTGTAAGCTTATAAATTAGCTTTATAGATATAGATCCAAAGTTATTATTAACTGGATTGATTGTTTTAGGTGTAGCCTTTTTTTCTCCATCATTACCAGAAAATTTTCTTGTGTGCCTACTCAGTGGAGCTCTTGGGAGAGGTATAAAGTAGGCATAATAAATAGCAACCACCCAGGGAGGTACTACCATCCTACCAGGTGACTGTGAAACAGAAACCTGAAACTGTTTTACATGATGGTAGGATTGCTGGTGTCTTTTTTCTGTCTCATAAACATGCAAGATTTCAGGTACGTCTTGCTACTTCTACTTACACTTAGGTCACACTACGCAAACATGTACACGTTTATGTATACACACTCATCTGAGTTTTCTTTGATTTTATCTTAATAGTTCTTGTTCTTATTGCTTTTCCCTTTCATATCCATGTGGAAGTGGAATAAGAATCTTTCCTCCGTAAGCCATGCGTGTTGTAAAAGTCAACTAAAATGCCGGAACAATGGGCTAGTAACCCTTTTCCTGTATAGCTTACTAAAAAGAAGAAGAAGAAAACCGTCAAAGTGGGATGTTTGAATGTGCGTGGATGTTGTGCGAATGATAAGAAAGAGATAATTGTAGATGTTATGAATGAAAAGAAGCTGGATGTCCTGGCTTTAAGTGAGACAAAGCTGAAGGGGTAGGAGAGTTTCAGTGGGAGAAATAAATGGGATTAGATCAGGGTTTCAAATAGAGTTAGAGCTAAAGGAGTGGCAATAATGTTGAATAATCAGTTATGGCAGGTAAAGAAGGAATATAAATGTATAAATTCAAGGATTATGTGGAGTAAAATAAAGGTTGGATGTGAAAAGTGGGTTATAGTAAGTGTTTATGCACCTGGAGAAGAGAGAAGTGTAGAGGAGAGAGAGAGATTTTGGGAAATGTTGAGTGAGTGTGTGGGGAGTTTTGAACCAAGTGAGAGAGTAATTGTGGTTGGGGATCTTAATGCTAAAGTGGGTAAAAATGTTGTGGATGGAGTAGTAGGTAAATTTTGGGTGCCAGGGTAAATGTAAATGGGGAACCATTAATTGAGCTATGTGTAGAAAGAGGTTTGGTAATAAGTAATACATATTTTATGAAAAAGAGGATAAATAAATATACAAGGTATGATATAGCACGTAAGGAAAGTAGTTTGTTGGATTATGTATTGGTGGATAAAGGTTGATGAGTAGGCTTCAGGATGTACATGTTTATAGAGGGGCAACGGATATGTCAGATCATTATTTGGTTGTAGCTACAGTTAGAGTAAAAGGTAGATGGGACAAAAAAAAAATGGCAACAGCAAGTAAGAGAGAGGTAAAAGTGTATAAACTAAGGGAGGAGGAAGTTAGGGTGAGATATAAGCAACTATTGGCAGAAAGGTGGGCTAGTGCAAGTAGGAGTAGTGGGGGGGTTGAAGAGAGTTGGGATAGTTTTAAAAATGCAGTATTAGAATGTGGGGCAGAAGTTTGTGGCTATAGGAGGGTGGGTGCAGGAGGAAAGAGGAGTGAGTGGTGGAATGAAGAAGTAAAGGGTGTGATAAAAGAGAAAAAGGTAGCTTATGAGAGGTTTTTACAAAACAGAAGTGTTAATAGAAGAGCAGAGTATATGGAGAGTAAAAGAAAGGTGAAAAGAGTGGTGAGAGAGTGCAAAAGAAGAGCGGATGAAAGAATGGGAGAGGCTCTGTCAAGAAATTTTGCTGAAAACAAGAAAAATTTTTGGAGTGAGATAAACAAGGTAAGAAAGCCTAGGGAACGAATGGATTTGTCAGTTAAAAACAGAGTAGGGGAGTTAGTAGATGGGGAGCTGGAGGTATTGGGTAGATGGCGGGAATATTTTGAGGAACTTTTAAATGTCGATGAAAAGAGGGAGGCGGTAATTTCATGTACTGGCCAGGGAGGTACAACATCGTTTAGGAGGGAAGAAGAGCAGGATGTGAGTGTGGGGAGGTGCGTGAGGCATTACGTAGAATGAAAGGGGGTAAAGCAGCTGGAATTGACGGAATCATGACAGAAATGTTAAAAGCAGGGTGGATATAGTGCTGGAGTGGTTGGTATTTTTGTTAAATAAATGTATGAAAGAGGGAAGGTACCTAGGGATTGGCAGAGAGCATGTATAGTTCCTTTTATAAAGGGAAGGGGATAAAAGAGAGTGAAAAATTATAGGGGAATAAGTTTACGAGTATACCAGGTAAAGTGTATGGCAGGGTTATTATTGAAAGAATTAGAGGTAAGACAGAGAGTAGGATTGCAGATGAGCAAGGAGGCTTTAGAGTGGGTAGGGGATGTGTAGATCAAGTGTTTACAGTGAAGCATATATGTGAACAGTATTTAGATAAAGGTAGAGAAGTTTTTATTGCATTTATGGATTTAGAAAAGGCATATGATAGAGTGGATAGGGGAGCAATGTGGCAAATGTTGCAAGTGTATGGAATAGGTAGTAAGTTACTGAAGGCTGTAAAGAGTTTTTATGAGGATAGTGAGGCTCAGGTTAGGGTGTGTAGGAGAGAGGGAGATTACTCCGGTAAAAGTAGGTCTTAGACAGGGTTGTGTAATGTCACCATGGTTGTTTAATATATTTATAGATGGGGTTGTAAAAGAAGTAAATGCTAGGGTGTTGGGGAGTGGGTGGGATTAAATTATGGAGAATTAAATGCAAATGGGAGTTGACACAGTTACTTTTTGCTGATGATACTGTGCTTATGGGAGATTCTAAAGAAAAGTTGCAAAGGTTAGTGGACGAGTTTGGGAGAGTGTGTAAAGGTAGAAAGTTAAAAGTGAACATAGATAAGAGTAAGGTGATGAGGGTATCAAACGATTTAAATAAAGAAAAATTGGATATCACATTGGAGAGAGGGATTATGGAAGAAGTAAATGTTTTCAGATATTTGGGAGTTGATGTGTCAGCGGATGGGTTTATGAAGGATGAGGTTAACCATAGAATTGATGAAGGAAAAAGGTGAGTGGTGCATTGAGGTATCTGTGGAGACAAAAACGTTATCCATGGAGGCAAAGAAGGGAATGTACGAAAGTATAGTGGTACCAACACTCTTATATGGGTGTGAAGCATGGGTTGCAAATGCTGCAGCGAGGAGGAGGCTGGAGGCAGTGGAGATGTCCTGTCTAAGGGCAATGTGTGGTGTAAATATTATGCAGAAAATTCGGAATGTGGAAATTAGGAGAAGGTGTGGAGTTACTAAAAGTATTTGTCAGAGGGCTGAAGAGGGGTAGTTGAGGTGGTTTGGTCATTTAGAGAGAATGGATCAAAGTAGAATGACTTGGAGAGCGTATAAATCTGTAGGGAAGGAAGGCGGGGTAGGGGTCGTCCCAGAAAAGGTTGGAGGGAAGGGGTAAAGGAGGTTTTGTGGGCGAGGGCTTGGACTTCCAGCAAGCATGTGTGAGCGTGTTAGATAGGAGTGAATGGAGACGAATGGTTTTTGGGACATGACGATCTGTTGGAGTGTGAGCAGGGTAACATTTTGTGAAGGGATTCAGGGAAACCATTTAATTGATTTAGTTGGACTTGAGTCCTGGAAATGGGAAGTACAATGCCTGCACTTTAAAAGAGGGGGTCTGAGATAGTGACAGCTGGGAGGGACTTTTCTCAGCTGTCGTATCTGAGCTCCTCTGCAAAGACAGTGATTATGTATGAGTGTGGTGAAAGTGTTGAATGATGATGAAAGTATTTTCTTTTGGGGATTTTCTTTCTTTTTGGGTCACCCTGCCTCGTGGGAGACGGCCGACTTGTTGAAAAAAAAAAAGTTTTGGGAGTATACCAGGTAAAGTGTATGGTAGGGTTATTATTGAAAGAATTAGAGGTAAGACAGAGAGTAGGATTACAGATGAGCAAGGAGGCTTTAGAGTGGGTAGGGGATGTGTAGATCAAGTGTTTACATTGAAGCATATATGTGAACAGTATTTAGATAAAGGTAGGAAAATTTTCATTGCATTTATGGATTTAGAAAAGGCATATGATAGTGGATAGTGGCAAATGTTGCAAATGTATGAAATAGGTAGTAAGTTACTAAATGCTGTAGAGAGTTTTTATGAGGATAGTGATTCTCAGGTTAGGGTTTGTAGGAGAGAGGGAGATTACTTCCTTGTAAAAGTAGGTCTTAGACAGGGATGTGTAATGTCACCATGGTTTTACGAGCCTGGCCCATGGCTGGGCTCAGAGAGTAGAGAAACTCTCGAAACTCTTCAAAGGTATGGTTGTTTAATATATTTATAGATGGGGTTGTAAAAGAAGTAAATGCTAGGGAGTTGGGGAGAGGGGTGGGATTAAATTATGGGGAATCAAATGCAAAATGGGAATTGACACAGTTACTTTTTGCTGATGATACTGTGCTTATGGGAGATTCTAAAGAAAAGTTGCAAAGGTTAGTGGACGAGTTTGGGAGGGTTTGTAAAGGTAGAAAGTTGAAAGTGAACAAAGATAAAAGTAAGGTGATGAGGGTATCAAACAATTTAAATAAAAAAATTGATATCACATTGGAGAGAGGGATTATGGAAGAAGTAAATGTTTTCAGATATTTGGGAGTTGACGTGTCAGCAGATGGGTTTATGAAGGATGAGGTTAACCATAGAATTGATGAAGGAAAAAAGGCGAGTGGTGCGTTGAGGTATCTATGGAGACAAAAAACGTTATCCATGGAGGCAAAGAAGGTAATGTACGAAAGTATAGTGGTACCAGCACTCTTATATGGGTTGTAAATGCTGCAGCAAGGAGGCGGCTGGAGGCAGTGGAGATGTCCTGTCTAAGGGCAATGTGTGGTGTAAATATTATGCAGAAAATTTGGAGTGTGGAAATTAGGAGAAGGTGTGGAGTTACTAAAAGTATTTGTCAGAGGGCTGAAGAGGGGTTGTTGAGGTGGTTTGGTCATTTAGAGAGAATGGATCAAAGTAGAATGACTTGGAGAGTGTATAAATCTGTAGGGGAAGGAAGGTGGGGTAGGGGTCGTCCTCGAAAAGGTTGGAGGGAGGGGGTAAAGGAGGTTTTGTGGGCGAGGGGCTTGGACTTCCAGCAAGCATGTGTTAGATAGGAGTGAATGGAGACGAATGGTGTTTGGGACCTGACGAGCTGTTGGAGTGTGAGCAGGGTAACATTTGTGAAGGGATTCAGGGAAACCAGTTAATTGATTTAGTTGGACTTGAGTCCTGGAAATGGGAAGTACAATGCCTGCACTTTAAAGGAGGGGTCTGGGATAGTGACAGCTGGGAGGGACTTATTCTCAGCTGTCGCATTTGAGCGCCTCTGCAAAGACAGTGATTATGTATGAGTGTGGTGAAAGTGTTGAATGATGATGAAAGTATTTTCTTTTGTTTTGTTTTTTTCTTTTTGGGTCACCTTGCCTCGGTGGGAGACGGCCGACTTGTTGAAAAAAAAAAAAAATAATAATAATAATAAAAATAAACTAGCCACTTGGGTTGCAAAATCTAAAATCTGTCTATCTGACTGTCTGTCGACAGTCAGATAGACAGCTCTCTGTCTCTGTCAAGCTCTCTATCTGTCTGTCTGTCAAGCTCTCTATCTGTCTGTCTGTCAAGCTCTCTGTCTGTCAAGCTCTCTGTCTGGCAAGCTCTGTGTCTGTCTGTCAAGCTCTCTATCTGTCAAGCTCTCTGTCTATCTGCCTGTCTGTCAAGCTCTCTGTCCGTCTAGCATTTAGCTCTCCCGTCTCAGAGAGATCCACTCCTGAACCAACACGTCTGGTTCCTGAGCAAGTGTAAGTACGTATTTGCCAGTCATGTTTACACATATCTACAAGCACTTTGTCTGGATTTTTTGGGTTATCCTAGGAAATTTACACTATGTATAATTGTATTTGTGTACCTGTGAGACAGAGATAGACAGAGTCAGATCGAGATAGAGACAGTGACAGACAGACAAAGATAGACAGGCATAGGTTATAAGACATTCTGAAAGGATGTTGCACATATGTTGCAAATGGGTTATTATCAAGGTTTTTGATATTTCCTCGACCACTTATGGCCATATCCACCTCAGAACCACTAAACCCGAGTTCAACATCACTTTCCACTTAAAATGGGAGAGTTAATACTACATGACATCAGTGAATCCCATGTGTTTGTCTCTCTATTTGCTCAAGCTGGCGCTCAATTGAACTGGTCCTCCCACAAGGTACTAAGTGGTCCCAGATTTTTTTAACCCTTAAACTGTCCACACGTAGATATACGTTTGCTCGCGTACTGCTCCGAACGTAGATCTACGTTTTTTTTTCAAATGCTTTTAACCTTGCCACGATAAGCCTGAGTTGCCAAGAGATTAGAGAATGGGTCTGTGCACTCAGTGTGTGTAGTATTACAAAATGTGGGAATAACAAACAAAATGCACTCTTCATTTTAAAGAAAAAGAACAATTTGTTTTTTTCTCAAAATTTTCGGTCAGCTACGCGAGTGAACGTATATCTACGTGTGGACAGTTTAAGGGTTAATACAGCGCACACCAAGAGCTAAGACGTATTCTATGCTGACCAGGCATCTCAGGCCAATCGTGCCAAATTTGGAGGCAGGAAAAATAAAACGTACATATATGTTTGGGGCAGTAGCGGTACTAACGTATATATACGTGTGGACCGTTTACGGGTTAAAATTCTCATTTATATTTTTTCGTAAACACTGTGAACAGCAGGGTTGTCACAGTTCCTGCCCATGCATAATTTAAGGGTTGAACCCTTGTATGTACTGTCTTCCATGTCGTTGTAAGCTATTGACATCAGTGTCACTCATGTATATCTCCATTTTAAGTAAAGCACCCTCAAATATGCTGTGAGAGGTAAATTTTGGCCAAGACATGAAAGAATGGGTCTGTGTGGGGGAGTGCACAGTGTAAAAAAAAAAAAAAGCTCCACGCAGTGCTTGATGAGAATAACAAACCTCTAACCGTGTGTTTGAATTAAAATAGTGACTGAGGTGTTTTTAAGGGTGGTTTTTATGGTTTTATTGGCTGTTTATTGGTATTTATAGATTGAAAGACATACTAGTGAAATAGAGATGATTTTGGTCATTTTCAGGACCAGAAGTAGCTTGAAAAAGTGCTCAAAAAAATGGAAATATTTGATTTTAGGAGATTTTCCTGAAAAGGGTAGGGTCCCCTAACCCCACCCAGGTCTGTTTTTGGCTTTTAATAAGTCTGCAACAGTTATTGGGATGGCTTAAGCCATGACCAGTCAATCTTGCTTAAAGGTATTTTATTTTCTAAGAAATCAGGCAAAACTTAATTTTTTTGTGTGATGGATTGAAAATGGAAGGCCTGGGAACATAATTAAAGAACAGGGAATAGGTTACTTTAGTGGCTGGAATGCCTACAGTGTTGAGTTTTACATTGAATTTTGTGTAAAATTGGCCAAATTACAAACAGTCCTTGCACTCAGTCAATGGAACGGAAGGCATATTACCAAAATAGCTAGGAATTTGGTAAAATTAAACATTGTAATTGGCTTAAAATTGAACTCAAAATGGACAATATTGCCGATGTGTAAATTTCTGTCAGACCACCAACTTTGCACCTGTGTTATTTCATAAGTTTTCCATCAAATTTCACATTTTTATGTCATTACCTTCAGAAAAAGATTCCCTACCATTCACAATATTTTTTTTTTTAACCCTTTGGGGGTCGACAGGCCTTCTCTGAAACACGTTCTCAGGGTCAAAAATTTTTTGGAAAAAAAAAATAATAATTTGTTTCTTTTGAAATGATAGAGAATCTTTTTCCGATCATAACGACACCAAAATTATGAAATTTGAATGAAAACATAAGGAATTATGCTCTCGCGAATTTATCTGTCTTGAAGATGTTTACGCATCGGCGATTTCGCCCACTTTGAGCCCTATTTTTGGCCAATTCCAATGTTTCAATCCACTAAAATCATAGCTATTTCGCTAGAACTCCATTTCTTCTATTGATTGAGTACAAGAAACTGCCTATTTACCAATTTAAACTACCCAAAATAGTGGTCAGAAAATGGCAATTTGGCCAATTTCACACAAATTTCAAATGATGCCAATTTCAAAATAGAGTCCAGAATAAACAAGGCAGACATTCCAGGCACTAAAATAACATCTTCTCTGTTCATTAATCACATCTCCATGCCCCTTTTACATTACTTTTGCTTTCCATTTTGAAATTTTATTCTCACAAAAAATATAAGATTTACTGTTATGTATACAACTGCATCATCGTAAAAATGGTATAAATAATATCAGCGCACTTGTGCAAGAATATTAGACTCGCCAGTTGATGTGTATTGGACGCATGGTGTGATTTGTTTACTTCTGAACATTGGCAAAAATCGAACATTTTCGCTACTTTGAGCTCAATTTCAAGGTACTTGTCATTGTTAAACCAATCAAAATCATCTCTATTTCTGTAATATATCTTCCATTCTATCAAATGAGACCAAGAAAACGAGAATACATCAATAAATACCATACGAAAATAGACTGCAAAGTCGCTGTTTTAAAAAAAAACGGTCGGAGTTTTTTTCTCATTAGTATGCGGTGTGTGCTGCAGGATTTTTTTTATACTGCGCACACTGACCACACAGACCCATTCTTTCATATGTAGGCCTACCAGCCGTTTCCCGCTTAATTTGAGGCCGCTAGAATTTACGCGTACTAGTACGGCACCGACCCCTGCTCGTAAAACGTACTAGTGCGGCACCGACCCCGAAAGGGTTAATCCCCACATTGCCAGTATTTTTAACTTTGGGGGTCCTGACAGTGAAAAGGTTAACCAGTCAAAATTTTTCCTGTAAAGAACTGAAAAAGTGGATCAGTAAGTGATTGTCACTGTTGAAAGGGTTTCAGATACCAGCTTCATCCTTATAAATATAAATTTTTCTCATTGCACAATAAAAGAAGATACTGTTCGGTCAAACCTCCAAATTCTAGGGCAACCTAATTTATGTGCTTGGATATTCCAACTCATTTACTGAGAAGCCTTTTATGATTAGCTTTGATTATTTGCAGGTTTTAATGGTATCATTTATTTTTGCTGGCTGCAAGATGCCTAAATTTAAAACTAACCCTAGGACTACACTCAAAACATGCTTAATAAATTTCCCAAGCTCAAATCTGTCTTCTTTATGGACATCATTTTTCCTTGAATGTCTGTTAACAAAATTAAGACAGTATTTAAAAAGATCTCTGATGCACTAAGAGTCCTAAACCAAAATAAAATTTATGGTGCAGACATAATTTTGTGTTTATGGATTCTACGTTTGGAGGACTTCTTGCAAGGTGGTAACCCTCAATAATTTGGGGGATCAGCTATACTTAGTTGCATTGGGGAAGGTGCCTTGATACTGGTGAAATGCTCTTGATCCCAAAATTTGTAGCTACACTCCCTTTCATTGACTTGAATGAAATTCTTTCTCACTGCTCATTTACTGTATAACTCTGACAGGTATAGAGTTACCACCATGAATACAACAGTAATATCATTTTATAGTAGAATAAAACCTACTGCCAGGGCAAAAGTAGAGATTTTCAAAGGAAAAACTGGATGACTAGTTCATGCAAATTCCTGATCACCTGGACTGTGATTACTGTGTGGGTCTCTGGGCCAATTACACAATGAGCCAGGCTGACCATTTAGTCAGTCAGTTTATTTATGCATGATACATTGTGTATACAGAAATGGATGACACTTAAATGCATACGTATATGTACGTATTTAAGATGATTAAATGTATACAAAGAAGCCTGGACTGAGGTCAGGCTGTGTAGAAGCCTTGAAAATGGAGTTGTGCTCCAGGAGAGGCCTTGGATATGGAAAATATACGAAGGTATTCTTGAACATGCTGATAAAAATAAAAAAGCTTTCACTTTTCTTGACTGAATTTTAGAAAAATTATGAGCTCACCATATGTACACCAAATGAACATTCACCAAAAAATCAATGAATTTGGTTAAAAAAATGGGAAAATTATAATGCAAAGTGAATTATTAATAAAACCTTCCCCATATTTTTTAAAATATGCATTACTTGACTTTTACCAAAAATTAACAACTGTACCACATGTACACAGAAAAAAAAAAAATTAAAATTTATTTTATTTCCAAATAGATCTTATAAAATATCCATGCATTAAATTAAACAGAAGAAACGTAAAAAATAATTTTATGAACCAAGGCCATGAGGCAAAATATATTTATTTTTTAAATGTTGCTTTATTTGTACATATAAACATTTTCAGAAAAATCTTTTAGCTGCTTTTTCTTTAGATTAAATCTGATTACCTCCCATTCCCCAGGCACTGTATAACCCATACAAGTTTAGTGCTTCCCTTGTCATTGCCTTATTAATCTCAAGTTAGTCTTAAGTTGGCCCAAAATGTTCTGCATTATTAAGGGGCTTTCTGCATGCACACCTAAATGTCATTCACCTCTGTACAAATATGGCATCATGCTGAAATAAAGTATCTTATCTCATCTCTTCTTATCAATATATATAGTATTTGTCATGATTGCTTTTGCTTCTTAATTTATTTTGATGGCCATATTTTTTTAAATATCAATGTGAGAGTGTGTGTTTTCTTCTTTGGGTCACTCTGCCTTGGAGGGAGACGGCCATTTTGTAGATTTTTTTATGTAGAAAACCCACTGAGCTATTTTTAACTCATTTCTGTGATTAATTTTCAGTTTTTGGGACATCTACAATGCCATAAGAAAATGAGCACTGTAAAAATAATCTCATTATTCTTAAGTGATATACATTGTAAACCAGTTCATGAACCCACTACACATGCACCAAAAGCCTATATTAAAAAAATGAATTAATTTATAAACATTATATAAATTTTTTTTAAATAATATATCTTTAAATATTGATCTACTTATACATATGTTACTTCAGTTTCATAAGATAAGGTAAACTAACAAAAAACAGCTTGAAATGTGATAAAATATTTAAGGCTGGTTTGACTATTGAGATTTTTCAGAGATCTTTAGTGTTGAATGTCAATCTAATACAGTTTATATTGATAATCAGTGGAAAATAAAATAAAAAAAATCTATCAGTGGAAATCAAATAAACATCTCATGACAAAACCCTATACTACATAGTTGGTTTTCAATTTTGCAGTATTCATTAAAAAATCTACATTCTTCATCAGATTTTTTTTCCAGATTAACCATTAAAATGTAAACCTACTACACATACACTAAAGAGTCGCATAGAAAAAAAAAATTATTTGGTCATAAAACAGTTGAGAAAAACTCATCAAAAACTTAGTTTTTTTTTTTTTTTTTTTCCAACAAGTCGGCCGTCTCCCACCGAGGCAGGGTGACCCAAAAAGAAAGAAAATCCCCCAAAAGAAAATACTTTCATCATCATTCAACACTTTCACTTCACCCATACATAATCACTGTCTTTGCAGAGGCGCTCAGATACGACAGCTGAGAATAAGTCCCTCCCAACTGTCACTATTTTACTTAGTAGGATGGGCGCCACCTTCAAGGGTCCAGGAAGTTGTGATGGTCTCAGTGGTTCCTATGATTGCATAAGATACAGCGATGGTTTCTGTGATAGTTCATAAGAGGTGAAGCCAATGAGCAATGGTCTCATGATACTGCAAGAAGTTGAATCTTTCACACACAACACACTTAAAATTTTCATATTTTTTTAATTATTTTGCCAGTCTTTCTTTAAACCTTTTTGTTGTGCCCTTTCCTATAAATATGGGGTGACATTTAGTTTTATGCATGCCTGTATTTTTGTTTGTCTATCTTTTCATCATATTGGTTCATAAGAAATATAAATTTTGAACAATTAAATCGTAGGTGATTAAATTCTTTCTCTTGAAATTTGTTAGAGTGAAATCTTGCTACAAAACTTGCCCGATATTACATTTCAGCCAGGCTCATTCATTCCTGGCAGAACCAGTGGGAGCATGTTGATTAATGCATCATGAATACTTTATTACACTCCTGATACAGTGGTACCCCGACTTACGATGCTATCATCTTACGTTATTTTCGATAACCGATATTTATAACGTAAGAAATTTGACTGTGACTTACGATGTTTGCTTCGTCCTAACGACATTCGTACCGGACGTGTCCGCTGGCGCCCAGCTGAGCGCACACCCAGGGAGCGTCAGTGCTATTGTTTACAAGGAGAGCGACCACCCACCCACACCCACGCATTCATACCAGTATATTGTCATTATTCCACTGTTTTTAGTGCTTGCAACTGCTAAATAAGCTACCATGGGTCCAAGGAAAGCTCCTAGTGGTAAGCCTGTGGCAAAGAGGAACAGAAATATATGTACATAGAACTGAAGAAGGAGATAATAGAAAAATATGAAAGTGGAGTGCGATCAGTGAGCTGGCCAGGTTTATGGTAAACCCTTTTCTACCATCGCTACCATTGTGGCCAAGAAAATTCAAGTAAAATCAAGGAAGCTGTTGTTGCAAAGGTTCATTGTGATCACAAAACACAACCACAAGTGCTGGAAAATGTGGAAAGGTTGTTGTTGGTGTGGGTCAACGAGAAACAGTTAGCAGGAGATACTGTTTGGGGAGGCAATAATATGTAAAAAAGGGCAGTTGCATGATGATCTCCTTAAGAAAATGCCTGCAACGAGTGATGAAGTGAGCAAATTTTAAAGCCAGCAGAGGCGGGTTTTACAAATTTAAGAATCAAGTGGTATACATAGTGTTGTGAGGCATGGTGAGGCAGCCAGTTGTGACAAAGTGCGGCTGAAAAATATGTGCCTGAATTCCAGGAGTACCTAGAGGCTGAACAATTCCTCCCCAACAAGTGTTTAAGGATGAAACAGGCCTGTTTTGGAAGAAAATGCCCAACAGGACCTACATTACTCAGGGGGAAAAAGGCACAGCCAGGACATAAGCCTATGAAAGACAGGCTAACTTTGATGCTTTGTGCCAATGCCAGTGGTGATTGCAAAGTGAAGCCTTTACTAGTGTATCTTTTTGAAAATCCCGAGTGTTTGGCAGATGCGGTGTCAGCAAGTCTAACTTGTGTTGATGTGGAGGTCTAACAAAAGGCATGGGTCCAAAGGACATTTTCTTAGATTGGTTCAATGGCTGTGTTTGGCCCCAGTGTGAAGAAATATCTATTGGACAAATTTGCCACTTAAGTGCCTCCTGATAATGTACAATGCTCCTTGTCATCCTCCAAACTTGGTAGAGAAAATTGTGGAGGGTTTAAATTCATCAAAGTGAAGTTCTTGCTCCCTACTACCACTCCTCTCCTCCAGCCCATGGACCAGCAGGTCATTTCCAACTTTAAAAACTCTACACCAAAGCAATGTTTCAAAAGTGCTTTGATGTGACCACAGACATGAATATAACCCTAAGAGAATTTTGGAAAACATTTCCATATGCTGCATTTGTACACCTTATAGGTAAGGCTTGGGAGGAGTGACTACCAGGACTTTGAACTCTGCCTGAGAAAATTGTGGCCAGACTGTGTCCAGAGAGGGATTTTGAAGGTTTGGGGCTGAGCCTCAGAACCCTGAGCATGAGCCTGAGCCTGAGCCTGTTGTGGAAGAAATTGTGGAATTGGGCAAGTCTTTGGGGTTAGAGGTGAGTGGTGAGGATGTGGAACAGTTGGTGGAGGAGCACAAGGAAGAGCTAACCACTGAAGATCTGCAAGAGCTTCAACAGCAACTGGAACAAGAGACCAGTGGTCAGGACAATGGTTCAGGAGGAGGAGGAGGTGGAACAAAAAAGGAAGAATGTGCCTTCTTCAAGGATTAGGGAGATCTGTGAAATGGAGTGATGTGCAAGCATTTATGGATGAATATCACCCCAACCATGCTGTTGCAGGCCGTGCTGGCAACCTGTACAATGACACAGTGGTGTGTCATTTCAGGGATGTGTTAAAGAATCGCCAGACACAGAGCCCCTGGGCAAATTTGTTGTTAGAAAGAGGTCCAGTGACCTCAAGCTGGTCCTAGTGGCATTCAAAGAAAAGGAAGTAACCCCAGAAAAGGAGTTGGTACCTGCAGGTTAATGGAAGGGATTCCCTTCCAAACACCCAGCATACTACTCCACCTTCTCCTCCTCCCGTCCTCCCACATCAACAACTCTTCAATAAATGTAAGTGACATGTTATTGTTCAATATTTACATGTGTATTTAGGTATTCTTTATTAAATTTTTATTATTTAATGTCAAAAATCTAAAAATATTTTATTTAACTACTTTTGAAGTCTTGGACGGATTAAATTTATTTCCATTATTTCTTATGGGGAAAATTGATTCGTCTAACGATTGTTTCGCTTAAATATGCCCCTCTGACGGATTAATATCGTAGTCGGGGTACCACTGTACTTTAATAATACCTTTCTAAGACATCTCCTGAGATTGCATTTTATCTGCATCCATTCACATGTGTCATTACTATTGAATATTTTTTTTATTAACACATCGGCCGTTTCCCAGCAAGGTAGGGTGGCCTG